>OX401421.1:16097576-16150076 GCA_947846245.1 Cerastoderma edule
CACAGTATTTTGATTGCACAATCGGAAACCGGCAAGGGTGTGTAGGAAGTCCGAAAATATTCTCTCTTTTTATAAACGACTTAGTTTCATTTCTTGATAGTAAAAGTAATGGCAGAGGGGTTTTTGTTACAAATGACATAAAACATCTTAACATTTTAATGTTTGCAGATGATATTTCCAGTTTTGCAGATAGTGTAATACAACTTCAACGGCAAATCAACATTATTGAACAATTTAGTAAAGGAGTTGGTATGGACGTTAATATAGATAAGACAAAAATAATGGTATTCAGAAATGGAGGTATAATTAAACAAAATGAAAAATGGTTCTACAATGGTTCTAGCATCGATAAAGTATCATGTTACAAACATTTAGGTGTTTATTTAACCAGTAAATTATCTTGGTCAAAAACACATCAAATGCTTGCCGAACAAGGTAGAAAAGCAATGAATTGCATTCTTATGCTTCGTAGATATATGGGTAACATTTCTTCACGGGATATGTTTAAGATATTTGATGCCTCAGTGACGCCAATTTTGTGCTATGGATCACATATTTGGGGATATCAATATGTTGATAGGATAGAAAAGGTTCATATAAAGTTCTGTAAAAAACTATGCTTATTATCTTGTAAAACATGTGATTTCCTAGCTCTAGGTGAATGTGGAAGGTTACCACTATGTATAACATATATGTCGAACTGTGTCAAATACTGGCTGCATGTAGTAAGAATGAATAATAACAGATATCCTAAGCAGTGCTATTCCATGTTATTTCGCATGGATGAAACTGGTAAAACTACATGGGCTACATATGTAAAGAATCTTTTATTTTCTTATGGCTTTGGACACGTTTGGATAGTACATGATGTGGGAAATATTGATGAATTTTTAAAGGCTTTTTCTCAGAGAATTAAGGATTGTTATACACAAAAATGGTTTGCTGATCTAAATGAGTCACCAAAAGCATTGCACTATAGAGATTTTAAATCTATGTTAACTCCAGAATTATATCTTAATACTGACCTATCCTATATACAAAAAAAGACATTATCTAATTATAGGTGTTCATCCCATGATTTAATGGTTGAAAAGGGTAGATATTTAAAGATAGAAAGAGAGCAGAGATTTTGCCAACTTTGTAAACAACTAAACTTTAACATTATTGAGGACGAATATCATTTCTTTTTAGAATGCAAAAGTTACCAACTGCAGTGCGATATGTATTTTGAAAAGTCATGGCTTAGACACGTAAATCAGCAAACCTTTTATTCTATTTTGGAATGTAATAATAAATCAAGTATATTCAAAGTATCAACATATCTTGTAAAAGCCTTTGAACTTAGACAAAATCTAATTGAAGAACTATTGTAATGTATTTGTTTGTGGATTGTCACTCTTGTGCATGTATATTATGTTACTGTATGTTGTACTATGGGCATATGGCCTCTGTACTTGAATAAACATGTCTGTCTGTCTGACATGTCTGTCTGTCTGTTCTTATTCCAAATTAGATTCCCAAACACCGTCCGTTATTACATACAGTTGTATATAGAAATAAATCACGTAACCCACAACAGTGTTTTCTTACAACATCATGAAATAGTGTCTTCAAAAAGTGTCGATCTGGATTAGTCTTTGCAAACTGCAATTCTATCCAATTTGCATTTTTTGCCGTCATTAGTTGTCCTATCACCGTCATTATCTGACCAATTGTCCAAACAACATACCCTGAAAGTGTTGGAATTCACCTTTACCAAAATAGAAAGCATGTCCAGTATTCATATCCAGTCCTTTGTGGTTTATATCCCGAAAGACAAAATGTTGGAATTTATTATCGGCAAAGTTGGAAACAAGACCAGTATAGCCAGTCCTTTTTGGTTTATATCCGGAAAGACGAAATGTCGGAATTTATCCTGACCAAATTAGAAATGTATCCAAACACTTATCCAGTCGATTTTTCGATTCGTGAAACAATGGGTCCTTGGTTCCAACTTTATCAGCGGCACTGGTATATTTTGGAAGTGTCATAGGGCAAGACACTACATAGCCTTGCTTAGTCATGGTGAATTCTAGAAAAGCCGTAAAATAACAAAATACAGTTGAAACGGTGTTTAAGCCTAAGTTATAAGATGAAATAGCGAAAATTATGTTTACGTATGATCTACAGAGATTTCGCTTACAATAAAATGTATGGCAAACCAGTTTGGGAATCACCAACAAAGCGAATGTATGTTGATTATAATTTTTGTTGGTATATAATGATTATTTTCGATATATATTGATATCGGTCTGGTTTTGGTGTTCGTTCTAAAAAATATCTATATTCTAAAAAAGTTACGAAGAGAAAAAAAAAGATTTTAAAGTGGGGTACCGTATAGACATAGAAGAAGAACATTTAAATGATTTCATTTCAACCGAAGCATTTACAGTTCATGGTTGACAAAGAATATAACAAAATACATATACACAGATCTCGGCAACTTAGCAACCATGTTTAATGCTAAGGATTCCGAAAATGAATATCGTGTACAAACAATACATAAGGAAACACATCTTTCATCGAACTTTGTGTTTCGTTTTATTGAAGTGTGAAATACGGTACATTTGTAGGCGAAATCGTCAGTAGGCGTAATCTCCGACACCCTCCCTGGTCGTTCATCTTGACTCAAGAAGTGTAAGCAGTATTTTGTTTTATATTAAAGTATTTCGGAGAATGCACCAGAAAGTGGCTGTTATAAGTTAATGAAGCGAGAAATGTGTTTTTCAAGACCTTTACAAAATTGATGGACAAATTATTCATAAAGAACACACCAATCGCTCCATAATGTATCCAGCTTGGTTTTGGTCACGCCCCTTTCGAAACATATTTGGTTGGTTATTGTAGTGTATCATATGAATGGTCTAAGGGACACAAGCATATATGCCTTATTCTATTAATAAGTAAGACTTACACCCCTTTAGTTAAGAATCGGGTATGAAGCTGTTGGAAGGGAAGCCATGTAATTAGTCAATAAAGTTTAATCCCCGACTTGAATCGTCTCTATTTCATTGACACCGGCTTAGATAATAACTAATAGTTGTCTTCAAGATTACATGTTATCCCTAACTTGAATCGTCTCTATTTTATTGACCCCAATTCAGATGAGACTTAATACTTATCCTCAAGATTACGTTTAATCCCCGACTTGAATCCTCTCTATTTTATTGACCCCGATTTAGATGCGACCTAAAAGTAATCTTCAAAATCAAAATTCATCCCTGACTTGAAACGTCTCTATTTTATTATTCAGATGAGACCTAATAGTTATCGTCAAGATTACTGTTTATCCCCGACTTGAAATGTCTCTATTCTATTGGCTCCGATTAAGATGAGACCTATTAGTTATCTTCAATATTACGTTTTATCTCCGACTTCAATCTTATTACATTTCGAAAAAGGTGATCCCGACCTCTTCCAACACGGGATTCAATCTAGTCTGACAATTGCAAAATGCTAAGTCAACAATTGAAACGGAAACATTTCCTAACCATATAGCATGATTTCAAATTCACTCATTCATGCCGATCTGCAACTTAACATGGTAGTGTTCCTTTTTCATAGGTTCAAATTAAACACTGGAGGCAGATTTATGTCTTAGGACACACCACTGTCAGATAGATATATGGTCACTTTTGGGAATCGAACTCGGGTCGTCCAAACCACTGCTGTAACCAAACACCACCGCGGATCCCCGGCCAAAACGGTATAGTCAAGTTGGCAGTAGCGAATACAGTCAGACATAGCATTCAGCTGTTTTGAGTTCGATACCCGCGTCTGCCAATATCATATTCAAAGTAAATGTGACATGATTAATTCGTTTAACACCGAAGATTAATGAATTTCATGTTGGAAACAGATATTTGTTCTTAAATTAGTACATGCCGTTTAGTTAGGAATGATTATACATACGTAAACATATTCATATTGGCGAAGTCGATTCCCATCTATCGAGAGAAAGTTCAGTTAAGTCCTGTACTTCCATGATAACTGGAGAAACGAATTGCCGTTGACTCTTTTCTGAGTCAGGGGTGGTGGAGTCTGGCTTTGGTTTACTTGTCCGTGAATTAGTCGAGGCGAACTTTTCGGAACCTAGAAATTGTGAGTAACATGAAGTTTTATTGGTGATTCTTAGTATATATGTGTCCTGCATTGAATCGAGCGAGGTTGCCACTCTGGCAACTTTAGGCAATTTGCATAATTTGCATAAATCAAACATGGCCGCCAATTAGCATCGTGTTTTTTCTACACGACATCTTTAAGAAAAAATATGGCACATAAGGTATCCTTTCTGTGGTTTAGGAGTATGAAAAGTTCATTTTTGATGTTAAATTCCAATTTTGACAACTCTGTGGTAAAAAAATCAAAATGGCGGCCAGACGCCATTTTGAAAATACAAAAGTTATTGTGACTGGCTATTTGATCATGGATTTTGCATTCTGTACAATGCATACCATTTTCAGGACAAACCGTTAAAATTTGATAAGACAACCATTTATTGAGTTAAGATCTAATAGCAATATACAACATACAACAAGCCTTAAATTCAGAGAAACACACATACCGTACTGTCTCATTTGTATTATACTCAGCACAAATATGTAATACCGTTATTACTTTTCTATTAACATTACAAAGGAGTAATTCCATCAAGTTTAAAATTTGATTATTAAAGAAGGTGAAATATTTTGATAAAGCGATGTTTCCCATGAAGTACAAGGTAAACATCAAATCCTTTTTTCAAACCAAATACATGTATTGCTGCAACAAAGCAAGTGGTCTGGCATTAGTCAGTGCGTTTAAAAGACGTTTAAAAGATATCACCGTATCTAAAACCCACTTTGGTAAATCCTATCTTAGCTGTATTGACAAACTAATGAAAGGATTAGATTTAAAATTCTATATCGCAGCAGCAGCATTGTCTGACTGGTATGTTGAATATAACAGTCGTGGGGGAAAGATCTGCGAATATTTGATGGTGTTGCCATTGACTTCATGTATGTTAGACCGGAGGAATTTAAGCAAGCTCAACAGTTTCGAAACTGTTGATCTAAATCCAACTTGATGATGCTAAGTGTACAGTTTCTTGTTTCCGACACTTTTTGTTCATTAGAATGAACATGAAGAGAGAGACAGGGCGTTATATCCAAGTGAAGAATGTGACCTTGAATTATAAATAATGAAGTAATTCTTCCTTGCTAGACAGACACAATATGCTTGGTATGCACTTTCCGATGATTTTAATTGGATATTGTATGTAGATGTTGTGGTGGGTTCTTGGATGCTGATCAGTTTTGATAATTAATTTCATAAGATAAAGATAAAAGACGAAGCATATGTACACATCGGATGCTCATGCTCAAATCCTTTAACACGAGGATAAGTACCCGAATCTCTTAAATAAAGTAGACCATACCTGTCAAGTCATGTGACTGTCCAGATCCTGAATGTGCTAATATGGGAGAAAGGAAAGGAAATCAGTAACTTTACAGGTACATGTGGTTTATGTGCATTCCACTCTACTCTCATTGACGGGTACAAGGTATAATCACAAAGGTACAAGAAGTATGGTCCTCTGTAACCTATACAGCTAGTCAATGTAGACATCAACCAAGAGGCGCCTGATACTGTGATAGTTATTGTATCAGATTTGTCCTGTCACATAGTTTGGCTACATGGTGGAAGGTTTATAGTCTTGGTTGAATGTATCCAATATAATTAGAACACTTATGGTACTATGATGAAAGAGGAACAGTTTGTCAAATTGACACTATATTTCTGCCAAAGAACATGAGTCGTAAAACTATAAGGAAAAGCCACCATAGAGCATGACTTTTTTATAGCCAATATCTTGCTGAACAGAAAACTAATCAATGCACTGCAAATATAACATAAAAAGCTTCTTGCTAGTATCATGTTAATTTTAGGCTTGGTGAGAATACCACACTAGAGACTTAAGATGATGGAGTATTCATTCATGATGATGCAGATATGAATATAGTCTCCGATGTCCTGTAGATTTCTAGATCCAAACAGAGCGTCGCCCATGAGCTTAGTGGTGATATGGATATATTTTTCCTTTAAGTCCATTGTAGTGTTCACAACCACTTGCACTGACAATGGTTCAAATGTTAAGTGCATGGATATTTATACAGAAGGCTATCGGAAGTTCTATTGTCTTGTACTGAGCCCCTGACATGCTCTCTGTGGATGTGAAATATCATTTGAATATGGAAAGAGAAAAGTTTAGCACATTGAACAAAGTCTCGTGACATAATCCTGGACTGTCTGATATGTTTGGATGAAAAGAGTCAAGGTACCAAAGAAGCACTAAATGGCTTGTGAAAGCATCAACGTTCAACGTTGTAGATCAATGCTTTGTATGACCTTTCAGAAGAGACAAAAAAGGTAGACAGCTTGTTTCTGGCTTTTTATTCCGATATAGCAAACCCCAAGATAAGGTCTGCTGAAGATTACTCAGTGTGGGGGTGGGCAGCCCCATACAAGCTATTTTACATCATCTGCTGTAAATGCGTTGCTTAGAGGAGGAAAACATATAATAAAGAGTCATGTTATCATAAAGAGCTTCATTTATGCACCTAAATTACAACCTGTTCTGATAGGAAGGGTTTCTACAACATCCCATTAAAACAAACAAACAAAACTTATATTCTTAGGAACGTTTCTAATAACATGATTATAAGGTATTCTGTGAATAGAAAGATTTTTGGGGGAGCATAAAATGTAATCACTTTTCAGCCTTTATTATGCTTTTGTAATGATTTTCACATTCAACACTACAAAAGAATTAAAAAAAAACAGCAAAAAATGAATTCAATTAATATTCATGGTAGCCAGATATTGTTGAAACTGGTCCGACCCCGAACATTGCACACTCCCTGATGTTCAATGAGGATCTTTGGCATGTATCTCACAATACGAAACCAATATTCACCCCACACAATAGATATCCCCTTTGCCTATTTTTTACTGTATAAAGTTAGAAAAGGTAGGGATGTATTGTTTCTATTCATTATTCACTTCTGTCAGGTTTGAGCCGACTTAGACACAGTCCGTTGACACAACAAGTTTCCATTCCCTGGATCATGAGTTAAAGACCGGCTTCAAACATTCCCTTTGTTTAACAATTGTAGAAAAATAATGCTAAAACATTGGACCTTATGAGATGCTGCTTAAGTAGTTCTTTTATCTTAGCTAAATCACTTGATGCTTTGCATTGCATAATATAATGTAGGTATCCGTTTTGTTTCTTTTTGCTTTTTTAGGGATTTTTTTTTTCTTAACTTTCTAGAACTGGTCTAAACATAACCGGAACTGATCAAGACCCAAATTAGTTTTGAGTAATACTAAGATGAGAATTGACTTATGGTGCAAATCATTTTCATATATGACCTTAATAGATTATTAAAGTATCAAAAAGTGAAATAGATGCACAAAATACAACAAAATTGTCTAAAACCTATTTTGTTTCCTTTCTGAGTGAATAAAAATACAAACAAACGTCAGAAATCGAATTCCAATAGTTTAAAACCACAGAAAACATATATTACATGTCATATGTTATGAAATATCTCTCGCACAAAATTTTCAGAATTACTTCCAGTGGCCATTTTTAATTCATGCAAATTATGCAAATTGCCTAAAGTTGCCAGAGTGGCAACCTCGCTTAATTTAATGTGGAACCCATATGGACTAAGAATCAGCAATGAAACTTCATGTTACTCACAATTACTAGGTTGCCAATTGAACAAAGAAGGGATACGCCTCGACTAAATGCCACTTCTTTTTCCGCATTTGTACAAATAATGATTATATAATTTCATGTAAAAATTACTTGCCCGTTAAAGCTTCTAGACAACCTGGACAATACCGGCAATAGCTTTTGCCACCCCTGGGATAAATCAGTCATTACGGGCAGATAAGTTTGAGAGAAATCCGGCGATGTAACTAAAATAAAATGTTGATGAGATGTCAAAACCCCAATAGGTATCACAAAGCTATTCACAGCAGTCCAATCTACTCGGATAGGTAGGTAGTACGTACTCGCATTTAACTCATTCGTTCCCTTTTACAGGTTATCAACATTTGGTGAAGTCGTAGAGGGTCGACCTCTGGTACCATGGGTCCCGAGTTCGATCACTGCTATATGAACATACTGGTACCCACCCACCAATCGGCGCGAGTATTGGTCATGCATCCAGGCAGCAGTCATCGATCGTCAATCTAGTCAGCTCTTAGTCAAACCAATTTGATGCGATCGAAAATATTGAGAATTATTATATACTTTCCGGTGGATTACCCTGTAATATCAGTGGATTATCACAGGATATGTTCACTGTTTCAAAGTGTGGGAATATCAGGAACTACTTTATTTTCCCCATGAGGCACCCCATTTTACAAGTGAATGATATCATAGGTCATAATGTAGAACGTTTATTTATAATCAATATATCGGGTAGAATACGACTTTTTAGCTGCTTTAATGTGTAACATGAATCAATGGAATGCCATTAAAAAAATTAGTGAAATTTACTCAAAAAGGGCATTCTGAACCCAAACTGCTTTTTTTTACAAGTATTGCTTAAAATTGGGGAATGATCAAGATGTGCCATGGCATCATGGTAAAAGTTTAGCATTCAATATTGCTTAGTTATACCCCCCTCAATGGTTGCACATTTTCATATTGTTGTGTTTCATTCTTAGTTTTCATGACTTATTTTCCACAAAATTGATTGAGAATTAATCCTGAGCTGTTGCTGTTAAGACAAAAAATGTAAACCAAAAAGATCTTCCCCAACACATTTGGCATTTTCACATAGTTTTACAATGCCAGAGTTACACATAGTTCAAATTGAAAGTAACAGCAGGAAGTTTTTGATTAGTTAGGAAAGTTTAAAGGCACATAAAAGGAGACGAATGCATATAAAACTGTATCATTTGGTAATCTTTTGGTCAGATTCTAATAGTTATTACCATAAAAAACCCATCAGCACATCTAAACATATAAATCGTTGTCAAGTTATCTGTCACGTCGAGCATCTATTGTTACTTAATAAATGCAATCACATTATAAATGAGTATTTTAATAATTACCTTTGTTGTTATATTGTACTATCTTGTCTTGAGTCTTACAACAACGATGCCAAATATTCGAAGGAATGACACCGTTGACAGGACAAAACTTTTCGAACTGTAGACTAGATTATCAGTTTGCGCGTCATAATCACTTTGTCATTTCAAGAATACTAAATCGAATTTTTCTAGCTTATGAATGGTTTTGTATTTAGTCTGCGAATGCTTCAAAGCAAATTGTCTTCCAAATCTCCAAGACTTTTCATAAAACGACTACGGATTCGGTATCCATATCCAACATGGGCGATCTGACTTAGTTAACCAACTCGGGGGACATGTTTGCAACAGGATACGACCCTTTGAAGCTATTTTAAAGATTTCATATCCTTTGACAGGCATATTCTTACCAAGGTAACAGTATCCCACCCTCAAAAACTAAAGGATACAAGTTTGAATAATTATTTGCTATTATACTAAATATTTCTCTGCCAAGTCAAACATTTTCAGAATTTATTCCACTTTAGTTTTAGTGATATGATTTAGATAATGGTGAACAAGTATGTTACTATGATAGAACAAATATATGGTGATTATTTTTCTTTCCAATTTGTATACAAGTTGATTGCTGTCTTTATGAGTGTTGATGTTTGTAAATGCAAAATACCTCCCAATTCTTTTGATCTTACTCTATTCATTTCAGACATCATCCAGTTCTGATAGTGTGACTGACAGTCTGCTTGTCCGTCGTGTGAAAAGGACAGCTTCCCGCAAGACAGTATCACCCAGCACAAGTGCAACTGAAAGCCCAATTCGACAAGGTAATTATAAGTTCTGTTTGAAGTAAAATGTCACTGTGACAGTTTATTAGTAATGTTGCTTTGTAAAGCTAATTACACTTTGAAAGTTCATAGGTGCAAGAAGCACCAGAGTTAAATCACTATCTTATAGGTCCCCCACATGACAATAGGCATGAAAAAAGACCTTTTTATTAGCCTTCTTTTTTTTAGAAGTTATATGCTTGTCAAAAGGGGTGCCACCTCATTACAAATACAGCAGGTTTTAAAGTAAGCTAATAGTGTGCCTTTCTTTTTATATTAGTTTATTGTCTGTCTAAATTTTAAGACTTTAGAAGCATTATGCTGTTTGAACGACTGATAAGTATGCTTTGCACTTTATTGATGCTTTTTTAGCTTTTTGTTTATGTCAGTCCTCTTTTTTTTGTGAATTCAGTTTCTGGAAGAGGAATGGGTAGAGGAAAGGGGAAAGGTCCAGTAACACGCAGAGGAAAACACCTACCTACTGGGGAAAGTTCGCTGTCCGTCATTCAGACAAGGAAAAACAGATTTCGAGCAAGTTTTAAACAAAATTGATATTAATTCACAAAATATGCCATTAATTTCAACTACAATATTTTTATTTTTATGTTGTTTCAATTCAGTCATCGAGAGTGACTTCGAATAAGTTTCATCAAGCTTTCTTTTCAATCAATATAAAACAAACCAATTTAACCAATAAGAGCAATTGAAAGCATGTTCATTAGAAAATGCACCAAGAAGCGTTTTACATTCTCATACTTTTGCACTTACCAGTTATTCTCTCATAGCTTGTTTATATTTATTTCTTGACATGTTTGATTTTCTTTATAATGATAATCCTTTTCAGGAAGGAATAAAGACGATGTCAAGGGACAAGCTTGAAGATGTATTATTGAAAGTCCTCGATGAGAACCCCTCACTCTTCCTGGATGTGAGTGAGCCAGTCTCAAGACATGATGGGGGCTATCATCCGCCAGAGGGAACCCCGTCTCCAGACTGGTGTGTTTGTGGGCGATGTCGGGAAATGCCAACCCAGGCAGAGCGCATCTGCTGTGAGAAGCCACCGAGGAATTGCATCTCACAACTGCCTGTATGTATTGACCATTTCAATCTCAAAGATCTTCTATACTACTCATGTTAAAATAAATGTTATCATATGACTAGAGTTGTGGTATCAAATTAATATAGTACACACAAATTATTTTCCGGTTTAAAATTTCAAACAAGCATTATGATTTGTATATCTATATGGAATTTTAGAAATTACATTGAACATGTCTTTAATTATTTAATCATTATTTTCAGGACTTTGGTGTTCTGGTCCTCGATCCTGCCGTGTTAGCCTTGGCACGGCTTCAGAGAAGGGATATTTTACTGTTAGATGATGCAGATAACGAGGACAGACACAAGGCTAACAGGCATGCCGCCTATAGACAGTTTGTCCTTTTGGCACATGGACGGCTTGGTGTGGGGAAAAGGCGTGTCATACCATCATGCTGTGTTTGGGCAATCAGAGACAAATCCCCAAATCCGTTTTACACCTACGTCGGGTTTGTGCCTGCCCATCATGTTTAACAATCTTATTTAGTCTTATTTTGTTTTTTACTTATTAATGACTGCATTTCATGTGTTTTGGATAGTTTCCTTTGAAAAACTTCAAATAAGTACTTAAAAGAGTAGTATTCATTAAGTTTACATCATAATTCGCAAAAGGAAATAAGTTTAGATATTCCTGCATATCACGAAATATTTTAAACTGAGGATTTTAACAACTGAAATGAACTTAAAACTAGAATTTATTTATTTTGACATGCAGATCTATATAAGCATAAAGGATGCTGAAATAAGTGTTGGTGATTACTGAACATTTTCATAATCCTTGCTGCGAAAGGATTTTATTTATTTTAATCAAAGAAATCCTCAATTTGAAATGTTTTGTGAAATGTAGATTAAGTTTAAATTCAATATTACCATATGATTTTTCTAAGTCTTTAAAACAAAAGCTATTTGTCAATCAACCCATTCTGCCATATCAGAACTTGTTAAATGTGGTATTGATAGCAACCACCGAGATCAAGAAAAAGCTTGAAGAGAAACTTTTTTCCTCTATTAAGTTGTGCGAAAACCATTGTATCAAAAGGATATATTGCTCATGACAATGTATCCATTTGTCACAGTGGTATATAAAGTCTTCTAAAGTTGAAGGGACAAACAAAGGTTTGACAGCTTAAGCTGATTTAAACACATCATTCTTGCAGAATAGATCCCTGTGCTTGTTGGGAATCATTGTTGATGAACAAATATGGTCAATCAAATACACAAGTTGTATATGCATTGTATTTTCATTTTTTATTAGTAATCAAACTATTCATCAATCATAAATGTTCAACTGACATGCAAATAGACCATTTCACTCGGTTGGGATAGAAACAAGATGATTTGCATCACATATGCATGAACACAAATGTCATTTGGACAAAAAAGTTCATTTTCTCAGGCAACACTTGGTGTTAATGGATTAAAACAGTCTCTTTCTCACATTAAGCATTAAACTGATTTTTAACTTAGTCTTAACAAGTTTTTTCTCATATTTGACATGGACATTTTTTCCATCCAGGACTCTCACTTTTTTCTGATCCTGGTACGCTTTGTCTGAGCGATGACTGAGGTGGACTGAGGTGATTCTGGAGCCAAGTGCTTAGACAATCTCCTTGGGTCACCTCCTTCGAGCACCATTGGCTTCTCCATCCCAACTTTGTCATGGATACGTAGGTTGAACAGCACTGTTGCCATCTCTGCAACATAACCATAAGTCTTAATTTCCTTGACAGAAAAAACTGACCGTCTGTTGCTCTTCTTATTGTAACATCTGTGATATCTGAGAACATGTAAAAAACAGTGGGTTTTTATCTTAACATAGAAAAAAACATGGTTTTATACCAGAAAAATCTATAATATTGAAAAGGAAATCTCATGATACTGGAATGAAACCATTATGACAAAATTATAAATTGCTCATTTGAAACAATTTATCCTTTTGCCACACTGGTATTTTTAAGTCTTTTTCAGTAAATTTATCAAAGAGAGGTATAATAGAGTAAGAGATTAATGTTTATGATTTGTTTTTATTTTGCCATTTCTGTTGTTTTCAGTTTTGTTTATTTATGGATGATAATATGGGTTAATAGGTTTCAATAAACAAGTAGTCTTTTCAATCACTAAAAGACCTTATAATGCTTGGATTTTTATAATTAAAACTCTCTTACATTTAAAGTTATCACAGGACTGTCTGCATGGCGTTTATCCATATCTCATAATATACCTGCACACAAAAACACACAGTTGAAAGTCATATGAATAACTTTTTCCTGATTTCCCCATCTTTGTTGGTCTTCAGAGGTCTGCTTATGCGATGATTATGGCCAATTGCTGCCAAGAGGTTACGGATGCGGTACACCGGTGGTGAATATGCAAATCTCTTTGCGCAATACATCAGTATCAACTGGTGGAATACCTCTTTATCAGCTGTTGTTCTGGAAAAAAATAATTTGAATGATTTCATGCAGGCCTTTCTTCTCGCAAGCATCAGATAAAAAATAAATGAAACAAAAACCATTTTATGTAGAAAAAATTCTACTAATTGTCAATGTTACATAACTTTGTGTAAAAAAGTATATGATGTATTGGTGCCAATACACAAAACAAATCACATAAGAGAGATTGGCCATTAGTAATATGGAAATAGAAATATAAAAAATGAAATTGTATATGTTATGATGCAAAATGAACTTAATATGTGAGTGAAAATATTCAGGATTATTCCAGATTTTCATGATTTGGAGATTTCTTGTCACAATATATCAATATAGGAATAAAAAACGAGAGAATTCAGGTTTTTGAAACTTCAGCTTTGTTTATAATTCAATGATATACAATTCAAAAAATGTACCTGTAATTCAGATAGTAAGAAATTTTTCCCAAAAATCTCTTGTCTAGAATAACAGCACTCGGGTCGTGCAAGACACCTGCATGGTCTTAAGTTGACAACAATGGTTTTTCCCTCGATTCATGTAGGCAGCCATAGATTCCTGTTCCTTGCGACAAGACCCACTAATCATGCTTATTGGTTATATGATGCAATACCCCACGCCATATACTCTGAAAACAACAACATTACAAATTGTCATAATCATTAGTATGATTCAGAAAGAAAAGGAAAAGTTTGAACACATGTTTTAGTCTGAACACATTTCTTATGGTTATTGCAGCATTTACAGATAGTTTGCCAGCATTTCAAGCATATCGCAACATCAAGTAACTTGCAGATAATGGAGGACGTCTAAGTGCAAAAAGCATGAAGTAGTTCACAATGTATTTCTGCCATGGTATGAATACTTGATTTGCTTTCTTCTTTACAATCTGAAACAAATGAAAAAAAATATGAACATAACCTCAACATTATGTGACTATATGGGGCCTATGCACAACCATTGATTTTTCTCCCAATAAACTGATGATGAATCAACCACTTTAATTTACAAAATATTGAAAACTTCCCAATTCTACTCTCACCGTCAACAGTTCCATTTGATGTTTATGTAACAAATGTATTAATAGACGCAACATCTTACCTTTCCAAGCCGTTTTCCAAGGTTTTTGGCAGCATGCCATATATCATGAGAGTGTTTGATTTCGGGGTACTTTGTCTCTTCAAAGCGAAAACAAAACGATATTAGAATGAATTTTGATCATGAATAACCCTTTGGTTTTCTATGGTTGTGTAGAGTTTATGTAGTAGGCTTGAGACAGGAAACCCCGGGTTTAATTCCTAACAGCGGCTGAATAATTCATTGTGGTGTCCCTTCGGGATAAAAATAACTTTCTAGCATAGTACAGATAGGTTATCCAAGAAACATGTATGGCTAAACTCCAGAGAGAACCCTGTTCACTTGGAAGATGGATGATTCACTCTTGATTAGCAATCCATGAAATGTTTGTCATCAGTGTATGTGCCCATTTCATACTTGATATGAATACTTTTATACCTAGCCTAGCAAAGACTCATCATTCACGGAATAAAGTTACAACATTTTGTCAATAAATCGATTGTTATAAGCTCAAGTACTTGACTTTAATTATTCTTATGTTTTTTTACATCGCCTCCACGTTATTTCAGTTATGAAATGATTCCCCTTACTTAATGATAGTGGAAGACCCCACTCAACTGTCTATAAGGAGAGGTCAAGCCGTGTAGAACCAACGGCATTCTCTGAGTCAGTCGGGAGACAACCGCTCTTGAAAAACTCAATCCACACTGGAAATTGACCCCACACCGAGAGGGGTCATGTGGTTTCAAGTTCTGTACTTCAATTAGTTAATGTCTTTTGTCATGGTGATTTTAGATGAATACTGCATAGGTAATATACATACTCATAATTGGCCCATTTCCTAAATGGGCATCGGTGACAATTTCTTCTATTTGGATGTTTTTGTGACGTAGTTCGGTGACAGCCTGTTCAAATCCAAGTTTTTCCATATAAGTTGATTTCCTATCAGTTGATCTTTTATCCAGTGTTTTTAACGTTTATATTTTCTTTGTGTCATATTCCATAAAAGTATATGAGCAGTATTGTGCAGAATGGAGAATCATTACGCCCATCACCTAGAAATAAACAGAATTTGCAATGTTGTACGGATGTCAGACAACAAAAAGTACAGTATTTGTAAAAAATATTAAATCACTTAGGGTTCCTCATGGCTGAGAAGGTAGAGCTGAGAAACCCATAATTGCTCAGCTCCTCAGTTATTCTTACCAAAGTGCATCTATGTACTTGGGGTCTATTTAACTCCACCTATGATTAGCAGGAAACAACTATGTGCTTGAAGTACTGGCACAGCAAGAGGAAACTCCAAAAACAAATGAAGGAATATGAAAAATATTCAAGTGGAAGCTTGCTTTTTTCATCGCCTACTGACTGTTAGTCAAATTTTAATAACCTAAACATTATTTTTACTGTTTTAAAATGTTATTGAGTTCAATCCTACTGTTCTAATTAGAATTGATTTCTCTGGTATGAATAACAAAATTCCTCATAGGCTGAAGAAATGACAAATTTTACTGAATCATTGGCGTGATAAACAAACAAAAATCAGAAATTCTGAAAAGAAATTAAAAGAAAAGCTGAAGAGTAAACAGCTTATTTAATTTTTCAATGGCCTTTCATTTGGTCAATGAGAAAAGAACTAACTCAAAATAAGGTACATAAAACGTTTCGCTTCTTACCCATCACTATTAGCTTTTGGTTTTTAAAGCTGCTTATGACTTCCCTTTGCTTGTTTTCCCAATAGCTATCTATCGACCGTGGGAATCAGGTAGATTCTCTGCATCTTGTGAAAAGATGTACTGGACATGATTTTCAGGTTCATGTGTTTTGCCCATAGTGCCAGCTTTCCGAAGTTGTTACCCGATGTTAGGGTTGATAGGGCAAACATCAGGCCACCACCATGAAGCCCCCGGTTCAGTACAGGCTGGGCACACCAACGGTTTAATATATTGCCAGCACCAAACACCTTAAATGGAAAATTGCCCTAACTATATCACACATTACAGGAATCTAAAACCTTTGAATTAATAAGAATGGGGAGTAAAAACATTTCACAATCATTATCTTGATAGTGATGCACAAGTTCTATTGCATCATACGAGTTACTTTTATGTACTGTCTGAACCATCTGTTTATGAGAATTACATGAGAGTAAAATTAGTTTTTATGAACAATGGTAGGCCTGCTATTTTTAGGAATGCTCAAGTCTGAAAATATTTACTTGAAGCATTAATTTGAACATTTTCAATATGATTAAAGCAGGAAAATTTAAAATCTCACAGCCAAATCATGTCCACTACATCTTTTCACAAGATGCAGAGAAGTTACCTGTTGGGAACCTGATGTTTGACTTATCAACCGTAACATCTGGTAACTTGAATTAAACTTGTTCAGTATGAACAAAGCAGGAAAATCTAAAATCTCAAAGTCTGGAATTAGCATGAGGCTTAAAAATGAGCAGGCCTAATTGGCAATTTGAATGTCTTAATAATGCAGCTGTTTGTCTATCCTTTATAAACTATCTTATGATACTTTACCATGTTTAAATATTTTCTCACCCATTTCAAATATAAAGCTGATCCAATGAAACTGTCTTTGATGATGATGTTTGTTGGATCAGAGCATCCCCTCACTACACATGACACCACGTTAATGTGTGCTAAAGTTATGAACGCTGAGACGTAGGCGAAACAGACAGAAGCACCAATCAAGTGAACGCTGTCTGCCTCTGTCCTCAGTGATTGAACACCAGGACTAGGGGGTTGTCATCCATCAGCTCCTCCTTTTCTTCTTCTTCACCAACTCCAAACGCTTCCTCTTCAAACGTCACCTCATCATACTTGAGGTTCACTTCAGCTGGTCTGAAAAAAATAAACCATTTAGTTCAAATTTCTAAGACCATATACGTAACTGTTGCTAAAATGTATGAACTTTGATAGTTGGCATTCTATTGTAATTTAGACTAAGAGTTATATCATGTGTATCCCATCATAAAGTAGGTTCACTTTTTTATTCTTTATTTGACACCGAATGTTTGAAAGAAAATTCAATCTGGTAGAAAATATATTACTTTGTAAGACATTTTCTCTTGTTTGGATAACCAAACTTTTTTGTTTAAACAATTATAAAACTTTGCATAATTAGTACATGTTCTTTAAATAGATGTTCAGATCAATACCTGACATAATAAAGGTTACTATGCTACAAATGAATATGTGCAGATCAGAAGCCAACACATTTTATAACTAATGGGAAACTGAACTGTAGGAACTTACAATACAGCTTCATAGTTGAAATTTGGCTTATAGTCTGGGTCCTCAATATCCTCATCCTCATCTTCAATGTGCGTAACATCGATGGAAAGGCTGAAAAAGGTTTGACACATTGTTATCGGAAAATCATATTCAATGGGTTCCAAACATATCATGATCTACAAATACTTTTCTCTACAATATTCATTATATGTCATAAATGAGATAAATGTTTTGTATGTTTAACAGATGGGAGAAAATTTTTTTTTGTTTTATGTTCAATGTATTGGTTAAAATATTTGCTTACTTAAAAGGGTCAGTGAATGAGACAAACTTAGGGTTTGACAGTATCCCAAGTCCTTTCTCTCTTCTGCCTGGACCTGTTGAAGTAGGCAACTCTTGTCCACTGACATATGTGCCTGGAGCTGTCAGTGTGGCCTCTTCATCTTCAGCAATGGATGTGATTGCACTGAAATAATAATAGTGAATAGTAATTACATTGTCTAAAAATAATAAGGAAAGATAAAGTTGTCCAATTACTCGGAAATAATGAATCCAAAAAGATTTCAACCGTATATTTATCAAAATAAACATTCAAGCGTGGAAGCCTGAGAGACATATCATCTCGTATGTGAACTACAACTTCAGTCATGCATGGGGAGGAAACCAAGCTTGAAAGATTGATCAGCTTAATAGGATTAATGCAGGGCAAGAAATAACCTAAAACATGTGTTGATATTAATGTTTGATTTTAAATGGAACTTTGTTTATTTCAAATATAACCAATAAATGTTGAAATACTGAAAACAAAAATGATGGAATTGGTATTGAGTGTCCCTTTCAAGAAAGTAGAATATTTCTATCACCAACTTTAAGTAAAAAACATTTAGATTAAGAAATTTGATACTGTATGATCATGATGTAAATTATAAATCAGCTGGTCTACCTCTGGTATGCTTAGAGAGTCTGGTACTGGTGCATGTTTTACCAATGAAATATGTAAATGATTGGATCCAAAATATATTGTAACATATATAATTTGCACACCAGTTTTTGATCATACTGACTTATCAAAGTTTGATGCAAAACAAGGACAATCTATAAATAGATGTTTTGTTGCAAAGCAACACCTAAATACTCTATGAAAGGTCTTTCCCTAAGTTACATTGTAAGCACCTTTCAGAACTTGAGAATGTTTTCCATATGCATAAATAAAATATGCAACTTCAAAATAATGCCTTATAGTATCTCAAGGTGAAGATACATTTACAATGTCTTCGGATCCACCAGTACATTGTGTGCAAAAATCTGGATATTTACATATCAATCGAGGCTGGGTAGCACATGCCAAATGGACATAAAAGCAGATTCCTTCTAAAAAAATGTTGAAAAGTCAACAATCTACTACATCACAAGAGGAAATTGTTGAAGAATTGTAGGATTTGCGGTGGTGTAATGGTTAGCGTTGGGGACTAGAGGACGGTCATCCCGGGTTCGATCCCTGAAGGTGGCCAATTTTTTCACCTAGGAGTGTCCTAGCCTAGTACTGGTATTCATCCAGGGAACATGTACTATAACACTCAAGACTGAGTCCTGTACATTAATGGAAAAACAAATAAAACAGGTGATTAAACCTGTTCCCCCATATGAAAATGTGTGATTGTTCTCAATTCAAAGTAAGAGAAGCTGAGAATGTTTCAAGAAAACAAACTTTTTCATGATGCTGCCAATTGGGTCGAAAGTAGAGACCTTAGTGATCTAAGAAGAAATTGCTCATAATAAGCAATTTACCCTTTTGCTAAAGTGGTTTCTTAAAACTTCTGCAACAAATTTGGTAAAATATGGCATGGAGTAAGCAGTCAAGTTTAAAATTAAATTATATCTGCCATAAAGTCAATTGGGGAGCCTACGTTCAGTTTAAGTTTATTTCATATATGTTTTTCGATATCAAAGCTTAGCATAGTCCGAATTTGTAATAAAGCACTAGGAATAAGGCACTTCCATCGTTAAGCAATATAACTTGATTTATAACAGACCGATTTTTAAACAAAATATGAAACGAGATCGTTCACATTGCAACAACGATTGTTAGATACTCACTGATCTAGAAGAAAACGGGCAGTTTCCTCGTAGGATCGGAATTTCTTCATCTTTTGGAAACGCCTTAATTTCAGCACTTCATTCCCAATGGAAATACGACCGAGATTGTTCTCTGATTTCTCTTCTTTTTTACGCTTTGTCTTTTCTTCTTCGTATAATGCAAGTTTTCTTTTCGAACTTGACGCCATCATTGTTTTGATATGGTCTGGTTTGCCACCTATGACCTGGTCATGTGATACACACATTATTGAACAGACCAATCAAAATTTGTTATCGGCAATTTCTAAATAAGGGAATCTGACTCTGGCCGAAAAATGTCTGTAAACAAACTGATTGTTGATAAACATGACCGAATTGGAGATAACTGTTTTTCAAGCACGAAATAACCAACTTGAAACGAGTTTAATATGAACTAAGGCATTGCCTCTAGACCGCTCTCTCAACTCAATGGCATGGGTTTTGTGAAAAACACTTGCATACTGAATAAACGGTTCAATATCAATTCAGAGTACAACTTTGTGGAAATATAAGAATTGGCTTACTTTGGGGAGCAAATACTCATTTTGTCACAAAGCTGTCATCTTTGTCACATTTAGGTAGGTCTCAGTAAAAGGATAAGTATTCTTCCAGACTCTTAGTGAGCTTGTTTGATGGTAGATGTTCTATATGGGTATAAGTTTACTTGCTTGGGCTGTGTTTGAGGGCCTTTCATCAATAATGAGACATTCATCATGTAAGGACAAACTGCTCATGCAATGTCAGAACTACCAAACTACAATATTTGAATCACAAGTCTGTCTCTGCATGAAATCATAGAATTTTCTTCATAAAATCATGTGTTGTAGGTACTGCTTTAAATCATCATGAGAACAAACAACACGTTATTTGGTGATGAAGAAGGATCATTTTGGTTAATAGTATCAGACAATTTCAAACAACATACTCATCTGCTTGTACATTCTTAGGGACTAACTAAACCATATAGAAAGCCAATCAGGTCTTTGCTTGAATTTTTCATTACTGTTCAATTGAGATAAGGAAATACCACATAAATTGCTTTGCAGATCTCCAAAAGATCATTCAAAAACAACAAAAAGCTTTGTTGTAGCCAATTGGTTTTTTGTTGAACTTTAAAATAAAAGTAAAAGATTCTATAAATTTTGATTAATATTTTATTTACCTTTTTTTACACATAAATGACTGCTTTTTATGTGTTTATATATCAAAGAACTTCAAAAACAAAATATGCAATAAATGATATGCAATAAACTATTAATAAAATGTAGTTAAAAGACATAAGTGAAAATCAGCAGACAGTATTTGTTCATGTATTCAAATTCTTTGCTCTAACACATTGATAGATGATTTTATCTAATGAAATCACTGCTTGATCTTGGGACATTATTTTCATTCTTGATGCCATCAGTTCCCTTGTCTTCATAGTTTAAAAAAAACTCCTGAAAGTTGGAAGAATATGGCAGAAATATGTATGATCACCTTTAGATTTTCCAAAAAAAATAATCAACAAATATTCTATGACATACATCCTTAAGACTTTTATCCAATTTTTCCAAAATATTGTTTCAAATTTAAAGCAATAGCAAATATAATTAAAATTTTCTTTAACCAAAGAAAAGAAGCATTGTGACGAGGCAAATGTGCTCTCTGAGCCAATTTCCCTTTGCCATAATTGGTTAAAAAATTATGTTGAAAGTTAAGGGGTTTACCATGGAAACTGAAGGAAAAGTAATAACTTTACATTGATGTATGCATACAATTTAAATTCAACTCTGATCTTTGTTTCATTGAAAAATATCATACACAAGCACTTGTAAGAAAAGAAATTCAAGTAATGTCTCAAGTTTCTGTCTTCCACTGGTCTGCTGTAGGCTTACTAAGCTGTCTAAATAGAGCATGGGCATGCTTTTTGTCTCATTAATCTGAATTTTTGAAGGCTTCTTGAAAAAGAGAAAAGAAAATGAGTACCATAAGACATATGTGACATTGTTATCATAATAGAATATTCCATAGTCCATCAGAGTTTTTCTATATTATTGTCATTTGATGGTATCAGTACCAAATAACACTAAACACTATCCTTGAAATAGTCTTTTGAGGAGAAAACTAAGTTTTAAAACAGTTCATGAGTCAAACATATCTATAGATTTAATGGTATTCGGGCGCCCATGTAAATCTTCATCTGTTTTTTATTGTACCGAGTCCGTGTGATCCTCCAGCATATTTTGATGTTGTTATCTCTTCCTTACTCTACCAGTAAGTCATCTGTTTTGGCTGTTGAAAGAGAAAAATAAAAAGTATCAATCTTTTGGCAGTACTTATGGTGGCATAGAGGTGACATGTATGCGATTTTATGTTTGTTTTTTCTTAGTTAGTAAGTCTAAATAACGAGATAATTAAGTCATTATTTCAACTTACTACTTCAAAAGAACGAGATAACTAAGTCGTTATTTCGAGTTAGTAAGTCGAAATAACGAGATA
The DNA here is from genome assembly GCA_947846245.1 of Cerastoderma edule. Classification (NCBI taxonomy): domain Eukaryota; kingdom Metazoa; phylum Mollusca; class Bivalvia; order Cardiida; family Cardiidae; genus Cerastoderma; species Cerastoderma edule. Next base: position 16,119,978 of record OX401421.1, read on the forward strand.
GTTAAGTCGTAATTTTGACTTACTCACTCAAAATAATGACATAATTAAGTCGTTATTTTGAGTTAGTAAGTCGAAATAACGAGATAGTAAAGTCATTATTCAGACTTACGAACTTCAAAATAGCGAGATAATTAACTCGAAATAACTCGATAGTTAATTCGATATAACAAGTTTGTTGACCAATCAGATGATTCGTTGTATTCAGCAAATTCATGTGAAATGACGTACAGTGTGACGCAATGTTAACCACATTATTGAATGGATCTGATTGGTCAACTAACTTGTAATAATGAGTTAACTATCTCATTATTGCGAGTTAGTAAGTCGAAATAACGACTTAATTATCTCGTTATTTCAAGTTGGTAAGTCGAAATAATGACTTAACTATCTCGTTATTTTGTGTTAGTAAGTCGAAATAAAAACTTAATTATCTCATTATTTTGAGTAAGTAAGTCGAAATAATGACTTAATTATCTCCTTATTTCAACTTAGTTAGTCAAAAAAATGACTTTATTATCTGGTTATTTCGAGTTAGTAAGTCGAAATAATGACTTAACTTTCTCGTTATTTTCGAGTTAATAAGTTGAAATAACGACTTAATTTTCTCGTTATTTCGACTTACCAAATCAGAAAAAAAATTGCATACCTGTCACCTCTATGCCACCGTAAATTCTGGCTACATTTTAACTGACTGATTATTCTTAATTGGTAACATTTTGGAAATAATTATATCCCTATGATAGTCGATTGAAGCAGTTATCTGACAGGAAGAAAAAGAACTGATTGTTGATAAAAATCTATATTTCAACCTGTTTTGACTTATTTTGGTTTCATTCTCATGAAGGTTTTCGAAAAAAGAAAGAAGAAAAGAAAAGTCAATTACACATTTTGAGCAACAACAAATTCATCAACATTTATTGCTTTCAAAAGTTATCTTCTATGGTTATGAGGCTTATGTTTGTAAAGTTCAAAGGGGCATGAGAAAGACTATGTACTTACTTGTATTATAAAACAGAGTCAATGTTTATGCAGGTCTGCATCATCTTTTCTTTTGAATCTTGTTTGAAATTGTCATATTCCCAACCATCATGCAATCTGTGAAATAAAGAAGAATCAACTTAAGGATCAAACCTTTGGGCCAAAATTATCAATTGCAAGAATAATTCAATGTTTGGAAATAATAGTATCACTTGAATCAAGTAAACTAAAATACTGTCAAACGAATAAGGTGACATATATAACCAAATACTTTACAGGGTATTTCATTTTTTGAAAAGGAAATTCACGCTGTCATTGTTATTTAAACTATCGGCCCATAACGCTTTTAAATTGTCAAAAAGGTACCTTGTACTCAATTTAAAAGCTCCAACAATCACAAATAATCCATGTCAGCAACTGGCGAGTTGACATCGTTGCTTTATTGGTCAGCATAATAGTGTATTCCATATACAACACGATGTGTACCTAATGCTTTCCTTACACACCGTGAAAATGACATAGACCGTCTACATAAACATTAGATTATGCCAAACTGCAGGGTGTAATCACCGAATCGGTAGAAGGTGAACACTTATTTCACCGTGGAGTGTTGTGGGCAACACACACTTTTTAGCCTAGTACTGAAGGGAACATGTACTGTTATACTAAAAAATGAATGCTGTAGTTCTACTGAAAAGGGAGAAGTTTTTTTTACAGATGGATGTTTGTTTAGAGGAAGCATCTTCGGCGAGGCGTGACGAGGGCTCGCCTTCTCGATTTTTCTACGACGAATTTTGGTGAAAGTGGTCTATTTAGCTATACTGTTTTATAACGAAATGAAAGAGTACAAAAAGTTCTCTTACATACAACCGGCGATACGTTGTCCTTTCAAGGAGTTGGACACTGTGTCCAATTTAAAGTTTGAAGCGGTGGCGCCGATCCTGTTGTTCGTGTTTTGTTTTACGATAGAATGGTTTATGGTTCATTCATGATTGGGGGAAATAAACTCAATGAGCGGCAATGAATTTATGTAAAACCAGTCCATTCCATAAAGCCGGAAACACCCGAAGCAAACCCGAGTTTTCTCTTTACAAGGAATGGTTCACTATTGGTAGATATATTGGTAGATGGTAATGCTTGAAAATAAATTTAGATAGAACCAGTCCATTCCGTAAAGCCGGAAACACCCGAAGCAAACCCGAGTTTTCTCCTTTAGGTAAACCGGAAGCCACCTGTTTTTTTGCTAATGGTATAACCGGTGTTAACATAACTTGTTACTCGTACGTATGTTACCGTTATCCGCTCTCCGAGCGCTTCGCGCTCTGAGAGAGCGGTATTAAAAAGGGTTCCATATAGCATTAATAAATTGATTTTTATGACTTTTATGAACACAATAGAAGAAATCCGTGTATTTGTTTAATTATCTTTTGGTCCTCGTCTGCTTGTATGTGCCTTTGATAAAAGTTGAATTAAAATGTCCTTTCATCAACTGACATACTGAAAAACACCAACCACAACTTAAACAAGAGTAGTTGGAATCTTTTCTTTCTTAAAGTCACAATATTGGTGAAGATATCCCTTGCTGACGCACCAGAAATCACAAATAGTCTTGAAAATAAGTTACTGTTATTTAACTGTAGAACGAAATGTCCTTTTGGATATCATATGGCACTTGTTTTTGGTCCAAGTTGGCTGCAACATTCAAAGTACATGTACAATGTCTCAATCAATGCTGTCTAGGTGGTTTCCCTTGATGAAAGTGTACCTGCAATTAAAAGAAAATAGAAAAAAATCAAAAATCTTTTTTAACAATATTTGCATACAACAGATACAAGTAACGCATAAATGGCCAGCGTCATGCAAAATGGGTCACTCGGACATATCTTATCGATTTTTAGTTCTCCATCCCATCATAAAGGTTGTGCATTTTTCAATATGGTAAAAGTTATTTCGGATAAAATTCTCCAAAAAATGGCGAAACTATGATTAATCTCGTAAAGCTGGTATCTACCCTGCAAAAGAGATTTGACGTCATTAGGACGACGTCTAACTCGCGTTTATCTACCGTTCATTAATGGCGTTATAAACGTAGGGCGTTATTACAATTCAAACATATCATTTATTTTTTTAAATATTTTGAAATAAGATAATCTCAACACTACATGTAAGGCTGAATATTGTTTTAATTACATTTCAAAATTTAATATACATGTATATGGGTTTTACATCACATCAACATTATTTCAGTTATGTAGCTATGCCCGACTCTTAATGATGGAGGAAGACCCCATACTCAACTGCCCACAAGGGCTGGTCAAGGTGAGTAGAACCATCGGCATTCCGTAAGTCAGTCGGGAGAATGCCTCTCATGAAAATCCATATCCCTCTCAGGATTTGAACCCACGCGGAGAGGGGCCCATGTGATTTCAAGTTCTGTACTCTAACCACTAGGATTTGAACCCACGCGGAGAGGGGCCCATGTGATTTCAAGTTCTGTACTCTAACCACTAGGCCACGGAGTCCCCAAAATTTAAATAAAGTACCAGATTTAAAGAAGTAAACGATGTCATCATTCTTCTTCAACCCTTGGACATGTCTCGTCTTGGTGAGACGGACGAACATATGGCATAACTGTCTTAAACAGGTACATCTGCCTCTCTCTGGTGAGACCAACAGGTCGTATAATGGCTTGGAAGGTGTCAGTCGGCGCAGCCTTGAGAATCTTGATTCTCGTCTCGTGGGTATTGGATGCCTCACACACGAAGACCGCCTCTGTCTGCTGCCATCACTCGGAACGTATGGAATGTTTGTATTCCCTTGAAAGCCAGGAAAGACCGACTCAAATACGATTTCCAGTCAAACCTGTGAAATAACAAACATTTTAGTACGAGTTATAGCATTTTTTTAGTAAGACTTCTGTATAAATTAAAATCAAGACTTGGAAAATACCCAACATTCTTTGGGTAGGATGAATCTGAGACTATTACACAACAAGTTGAGATTTCGAGTTTTTGAAAACAAAATACATGTTCCAAATGTCGGAAAAATATATTATGATGACTGCAATAATATGACCATTCCCAGCTGTGTTCCCCATTTGGTTTCTTGAACGAAACATGGTGGTCGGTGCAGGCGGATTTGTCCACAATCTCGGCAAGCTGAGAGAGACTATCACAGTCTAGTCGTCTATAGAGTTTTTTATCCTCCCAAATCCCCCGTCAACGAGGCGTCTATTAAAAAAAAAAAAAAAAAAAAGAAATCGACTTTCATGTATTTTAAATCATTTTATAATTGTGTATACTCGCTGTATGTTTTTCACGCATATATAACACGCAACCACTCTTTAAGAAATCAAAAACGTAAAAATTAGCATATTCATGTTTATACTTTCTTTCTTATGAATGTTGATGTTGCTAATTTTAGAAATCACATTTCTAATTGTGTCTTAACTGTGACAAAAAGTACAAAAATGAGCCAAACTAACTTTGTGTGGCCAGGCATCTGCATTTTCAGCTCAATTTCCTCATGAAGACCACAGTGTATTCTCCAGCACAGGTAGGCCAAAACATAGCGATTTTTTTTCTGACCTGAAAATACATAATTTTGATCTTTGGTTAAGCTATGTTTGATATCAGTTTATAGAATAAAATCTGAAACTATATGTACTGTCTAATGGAGGCATAAACGCTTTCATTGTGCAACATATGTCAATCTATGCAAGTTTATCAAATGAGCTTGTAAATGTTTGCGTAATGAGACATGTACATCTATTTCTTTTTAAACGACATAGAATTTAGTTATAATAAACAGAAATATCTATATTACATATCTATATTTTGGCGATATAACCAAACAGTGCATGTGTTACCTGCACAATTGTCTGCACTTAAGGTACATTTCGTAACAAAAAATCATGTAGCATGCTAATAACGGCATCGGGTCCATGTGTTTTCTTTCCGTCTGGGCCTGAAAGTGAATAAAGGATAAGTTTATACATGCATGCAAGTATAATGACAATGTGATTGTCTTTTAAAAATGATAAATTGTATTTTATGAATCAAAGGTAGCTGTAAATGGTTTAGCAATTCTCCATGTTTAAGAAGGTTTTATTCATTTTTGGATCAATTACAAAATTGTAAACTCAGGCAGTGAGAGAGTTAGAAGCTTACCATTGAACAATAAGACAGTATTTTGCAATAACTAGTTCCTATCTTTAAATCTAGTAAATAACTTTAATGATATCTAGGGCATACTGCAACATTTAGTTAATACATGAAGCAAAACTTTTTTGTTCAGTTTACTGTCACTTGAAGGCCAATGAAAGGAGATGAATGCTATATCAAACTACATTATCTGTTATACTTCTGGCAAGATTATAGGTAATCACAAAAAAAAAAAATCCGTAAAGCATCAGTATAACTTAAATGTGAAAGTCATCAAAAATAAGTCCATATAGGCCAGTTTGATAAAATGCATGAATGATTACGAGACTATGTATTTCCGTAAATTTTCCTTATCTCTAACGTCCCTTGGCTAAATTCTTGATGTAAGTTCATTTTGATGATGTAGTTAGATCTACACACAACACATTTGTATACAAAGAAAACGATATGAGTTCCTTAAGTAATCTGTCACATCGAGCATCTAGGTAACTTTATCTTTTGAATTGTCTGTTTCTACACCTTTGATTTGGTCACGTAAAAAGCAAAATCTTTTGAACTGACCAATCAGTATTTGTTAACAGGAATTTCCCAATAAGGGAATCGGAATTTTCCAAAAAATGTTAACAAGCTGATTGTTGATAAACATGATTGAATTGTAGACCTATATAGTTGAAGCAAGAAATAGCTTTAAGTAATACAAGTCTATAAAATAAGGTCATACAGCATTCATTATCTAAGCTTAACGACATTTATGAACATGTCAAAGAATTTCATATATTATTTCAGCTTATATTTTGTACTCTTATCCTTTCATGGTCATTTAATCAAAACTCTTTCCAACAATAGCAAGCTTAATGAAGCTTAAAGAAACCCCATTAACACGACATGAGCAGAACCACAAACAATATGTTTAGAAACAAAAGCTTCAAACTCGACAAATCGATATCAAATCAATAACAAATATGACACAGTATGTAAACGATTTGAACATTTGTATACCTGTATACTTTCCAGGTGGTTTGAAATCTTGAAAAAATGGTCTTTCTCCAAGTTCCTGCCAAAGCTTGTTGAGCTCATTCTTTAGGGGGCCACTGTAGGATCCGGGCACTACTTGTTTAATAAAATGGCTGACTTATCAAAGATCCAAACTCATATTTATTAAAAGTTATTATGACAAAATCAGTTGTATATTTGGTTAAGCATGTCATTTTGATCTGAATTATTATAAATGTGAACCTAGATCAAGTTCATGTCCATTTTTGTGGAAATCCATTTTGCCAATCTAAACACATCAGGTTTATCCAATGAAATGTCTCTGAGATAATAGGGATGCCACATTGTTGTTACTTGCAACACTTACATCATCATACTTTCGTTTCCAATTATAGTTCTTAAATTTGAAATCTAAACAGTCATTTAGTTTGATGAAGAAAACAGTTGTATATATCACAACTTATGATTTCACTATTATGTATGAATTACCAATAAGATATTACTTAAAATGATGCTCAACACTTACATATACATTGAACTACTTTACGTGAATGCTTATAGGAAATGTGTTATAAGCCTAGGATGATTTACCCGAACTATTGTAACCCTACACTTATATCCGTAGTGAATTTCTCAGCTCACGGAAATACCCCTGTAGTTCTGATTTCCATTTTGCTGGCCCATTCTTTGAACTGGACATAACATAAAATCTAAGTTAAAAAAATACTAAAAAAAAAAGATGCCACACCTGGAATGAATCTGGGCATATGTAGATGAAAGTTCTCGAGGTAGGTAGATCCTCTTGCACACTGGCAACACCACACCACCCTTCTTTATAGTGGATACTTGTGTATAAAGTTGAATTCCTGGGGGATTTTGCAGGCAAGCAACATGTTGACTCTGCTTTGTCCAGATGTCAGACATCTTTACAGAGTCAATAAGGGGCACACCGCTTGTGTCCAATCCTGTAAAAGAAAATACTATTAAGTTAATAATTGAGCTAGTGTTCCGCAATATTGCACAAAGAGGAAACAATGGTAGAGTATTGGCCTAGGACACAATGTGGTCACTGGTGGTTTCAAATCCAGTGAGTAGCAGGATCCAGCTTGTTCCCTTTCATTAATCCAAATTTCCTGCCAGTTCTGGTTTTGTATAGAGGAAGCACTATCAAAAGTGATTTGTCACAGTTATAAGAACTTGTTTTACAATCAATGTAAAACATATATGTTCAAACTAATATTGTTTGCACTAAAATATTTAGTTTATCATACATAAATGAAATATTTTCACTGTTTTTATTTTTGTATTAACCCTTGAACAATAACAAGTTTAATTGTGTTGAAGGAAATTGTAGAAGCCAGTGTGAGAAAGGAATTTGCGAAAAGAATTGGGAATTAAAAATCGAGCAATAGTTTCTTATTCAAGAAGATCGAGATTTTCTTAATTTTGCATACCAAAATGATCCTAAAAGAGTCTAAGAATTCATGTAAAACAATCACAAAAAAGCAATGATGCTTGCACAATACCCCAATTCTGTTTCTGTAATGTAATTTGATTTTTGAAAATAAATCTACCTTTGTCAACATCAAGTGATGCAATCAGGTCACGAATGAGGGTCATTGTCTCTCTGGTTTCCCTTGTCGCACGTTTGCAGTGCTGCTCAACTTCATATGCAGTAATTCGTTTGATAATGTCTTCATCAGGTAGGTTGGTTACACCTTGTTGAGCAAGTTCGGCTCTCTTAGCCACCATCAGACGACTGTAGTCCTGATCATCAATGGTGAAGATACAGCGACTTAACTTCGCCATGAAGGGGCCATATAATAAGTGCTTGTCTGTGGAGCAACCATTAGGAAACTGCCTGATGAAATGCCATCAATTAAGTCTGAAAAACATGATTGAAAATATATAGCAAGTGTTTAATAACACACATATATAATGATGTTAGGTGATTGGCAATTGTATCTAGAAATCATTTTATCCTGTATCCAGAGCCATTTTCCGACAAGGTGCTGTATAACATAACTGATACCGGCAGTAACCATACAGCATGCAAATAGTCATGCACAGTGAAAATTATAATTTTGCTTGTGTCCATACTTCAATATTGATATCAGCTATGCTTCCCTGAAAATCATTACTTGAAGCCTGAATTTGAACATCTCCAATATGAAAAAAGAAGGAATATCTATAATCTCAAGACCTGAAATCAGAACCAGGCCTGTAGACAAAGTCAAGGAGAGAGAGAGAGAGAGAGAGAGAGAGAGAGAGGGCAAGTCAAAGTCAAAAAGTCAAGGGCTAGGAAATCCGTGTTAATAGGTCATTTGGTGTACCTGAGCATAAAGTGAAGTCCTAATGTATGCACTTTAAACAAGCAAAGAAAACCCACAAGATTGATCTTGTAAAAGGTGTAGAATTATGTTAAAACTATAATATTGAATGAAAAATAGTTCAACAGAGGATATATGCAATGTAATTTGAATTTGTATGTACCTCACATGCAGGAAAGGCCATTCTCTAAAGTGCTGTTTAATGCATTGGCTTCCACAGCAATCTCTGTCAGTGTAGAGGACTGTTGGTGGGGAGACTCCAGCATTCTGGTATCTGGAAATGATGCCATTTAGCATTTTCTTAAGCCCCTCTCCCTCACCAACCGTTAGCACTGACATGATAATCTGCCCATGCTCATTGCCAATGTTCGTGGCCCACTTGGCAGTTACTTTACTATTCCCTGCAATGGAAAGTGTAAACAGATGTAGTCTTAAAGGGACTATATCACAGATTGCGATCTGTGACTAACAAGCATTAGTTATTATGTATTAAGATCATAATCATTGGAATTGTTTGCAATTTCTGCATTCTGAAGCTGAAAAACCAGTGTTTTCATTAAGACATTGCTAAACAATGTAATATGTAATGTAATATGTATGTAATAACTGTTCACCCTTTAAGTAGTCAGGGTCAAAATGACTATATATAAACCTACTAAAATTATGGACTGGATTGAAAAGTGATCAATAATATAGGCCTTTTCAGAAACGTGGTTTGTCTCCCTTTGAAAAATCGGGCCACATTCGGAATACCTCCACTTCCGGGTATTAATTTTGAAAGAAGAATGTGGGCAAAGGCAAAGAAAACGATCGCTATCGTTCGGATTTTGAAATTTATAAGCTTCATGTACCAAAATTAAAGATTTACATACGAAAACATCAACAGAATGAGTTGTTGTTGGCTGTTGCCAAGCCTCGTTATAAAAGGAAATTAGATTAAATTGAATTTAATGAGACCCGAATAGTGCACCGCAGTTCAGTTAAAACATGACATTCCGTGTGAAAAAAAGGCAAATAAGTATATGTTTTTGTCTGAATTAAATGCTTTGACAGATCAAAAATGTGTTAATCGGCTGGTTGATGGAATGAAAGAATGAATGGAACACATATTTCTAGAATGTTATTACAAATTTGCATTAAATTCGATTTACGGATTTTAAATAAGATAGAACAAACATCAGCACTTTTGTCAATAATGTGTAGAGGTTATGTTTCTCCAATAAGTATGTATTTTTTCTTAAAATTGAAATTTGTCGTATAAATAAAGTACCTTAAATAGAGAATTAGTTGTTATATGAGGTTTTCTGTCAGCCTACCTTTGATGATATATCGTATCCAAATATTACGGGCTATGAAAACAGTCCCAGTCCATTTTTTCCACCTGTTGAAACTACATTCAAATAACGCTTACTAAATAACGAGGGACACAGGATTGTGGAGATCTTTCATATGTTTAAAGGACCTCAAATTGCCGATGGTTAATTACTCTATCTCTCGATCGGCTAAACAATAAAGGGTGTGACAAGAACATATGGTGCAAACGTGGCAGATTGGTGTTAATTTGCATCAAGACTCTTAATCCCTGTGATAGCCAAAGTTTGTCAATTGACCCTTTGAATGTAATTAAGAAGGAAAACTGGCAACAATCCATTGAATTGAAAAGAGATTATAAATGTGTAGATTATCATTTTAATGATATATAATTATATAAAACAAACTCAAACAAAAACACAATCGTTCTTGTTAAACATCAATTATAAGAGACATTTAATCAAAAGATTACTACGCAATTAATTAAAGTTCAAAGTAAGAAAAACAATATTTTCTAGCAAATCTTTGAACTATTTATCAATATAATTACAAGGCAAAAAGTCGTCAACAAAGTAAGTGAAATGTTCCAAATAAACCCTTATTGCCGAATCTGACTCTTAAGTCTGTTTAAAAGTTTACTTCAAAGACCAGGGGTGGTCCAAAGGTTGGTTTTTTTTTTCGTTGCTTAAAAGAAGCCTCATTTTACATAATGTAATTCTGTATTACATCGCATGAACCATAAAGTCATAACTATATGGGGTAAAACAACAAACTAAACATACATGTCGGCAGATCAAGACATACGGGTTCAACAAATATGAAACATAGTACATAATAGGCAAATGAATTTTCTACATAAGGACTTCCCATTTAGTCTACATCCCATAAAGGTTTCAATTCCCACGTTGTCTACAGATTAAATTGCCAAAAGATCTATAGTTTAAAGAAATATTTTCATTTCATTTTTAATTGATTAAAATATCTTTAAAATATTTAGATAATTCTGAATCTGCATAATTTGTTAGAAGCATATTACGAGAAATAGCGTAGACCAACATAAGAAAAATATTCTTTTCTGGATCTACACTTTATACATATTTTTCTTTCCCACCAACCCTCCATAGAAAAAGTGATTATAGGTTGGATTGATTTTCTACTCAGTTAGTGTCAAAAACAACCAAATTTTTCCGTGTAGGTGAGATGGAACTTCTGTCTGAAATGGTGTGAAAATTGGTAACATAGACTTAAGACAAAATGGGAATAAACCTTGTACATAACAAAACGACCTGACACTCAGTAACATAGGGAATTAACTCATAAAGGGTTGATGCGTATTTGGTCGAATAAAGAGGGTGAAAAAAGATCGTATGTATTTCCTACGTTATGCAGTTGACCAATAAAAAAAGCAATAAAACCCTCGACGTGAAAGATATGTATCTTTTGAAGCTTGCCGAAATACACAGGCACGCATCACATCATGTTTCATTGACACATAGTTGTGTGTTTTATGGCTTCGAGGCATGCCATTGGTTGCTATATAATGACGGATTCATATTTTGATTGGCGTTGCAAAGTCAGATTAGGGTAAATCGTTCTGCTTGAAGGGTCTTGGAAACAGTAATTCTAAGTAGAGTGAATGGTATGGACATGTTTTAAATCAGAGGAATATAATGTTGACTCGGTAGGTGTAATTATTGTTGAAGTCCGATAATTAAACATGAATAAAATCAATTCCATAATCTCTTATAAGTTAACTTTTATTTGTCACTCTTATTGGACATAATTTAATGGAATGTCCCATAAATAAGTGGAACATTTATTAAGTAGGTTTGATCAGCTTGCATCATATCATCTGTTCACTGTGTTTGCATTTACACAGTACAACATCGTTTGAAAATGTTAGATTGCAAAATGGATTTTAAATTATGTTATCATAAGTTAAGGCAATAATCAAACAGATCTTCACATCGTATTCTATACTTAAATTAATGTTTTAGCAGAGGATCGACTCTGCTCACTTAAAATGAATCGCAACGTTGTAACCGCGTTGGTAAACAACTGTTTTATCTCGGGAAACGGGGTAAATTGTCCGCTAGAGAGTAAACACAAAGTAAGGATATACTTTGATATTTCCTCTCCTCAACAATCTTTCCAATGTAGTTTTTACAAACACGACTTTCGACGGCATTGTTAAAATACCCGCAGCAGTTTATCTATGTTTCTCAATGTCAGCTGTTATTATTTAATACCCGGAAGTCTTAAACCGGAAGCTACCGAAAATTTTGTATCTCCGATTGAGAGTATTCAAGAAAAGATAACAACAGTTTCTGAAAAGGCCTATAGTTTAATGTTCTTCACGAATTGTGCTGTCATTTTATCAGACAAATTTATTTTAAAAAGATAGAAATCTATTTCTGTCAAAAAGGCCCTTTAAGTGTGAAATATAAATAACTTTCTTTTTCCATTTATGAGGATCAAACATTTCGAAAAAAGAAATTGATTGTAGATTCGTTTTATACACAATTGAAGGTAAAATGTTAAAGCCATAGTATGGTTTGCTCTGTAGTGCATGTGTATGGTATTTTGAGGGTTCAAGTCCTCATTATCAAATATTAAATCTTTTTCAATTTTCATATTATAATGTTAATTTATGCCTCAGGACACATAGGTTGAACTAGTGCTGAACCAAAGCAGGGTTTAAGAAAGCTCTCATAAAATAAAATGATGTAGCTAACCAGCAAGCTTTTTAACTTTTTTCTTTGTCAGTCGATTTTCAAGATGTTCCCAGTCACCGACATCAGGTCAGCCAACTCATAATCCATTCTTGAAATTACATCAAGTTGGTAGACCTTCATGAACCAGCAATGCCTTGGTATGTCCAAAAAAGGTGGTGGCTGTACAAATGCGGGAATCCTAACTAATCCCTGTGCTGCAGCCTTCTTCATCGCCTTATAGTTGTCCCCATATTGGCGACACTTGTCAAGGTGGGACTCACCATGGTTTTCAGGAGTCTTTTAAAATATTCCAAGTTCTATCCATTGACACAATAATTGATCATAATGTGCAATGAAGACTGTACTATGTAAATCACGATTTAATTTGGTCATACAGAAGTGCTATCATATGAGTTCTCGCAAAAAGTATTTATTGTTTGTAACGTATCATAAGGTATAAGATCCCCAATGAATCAGTAACATATCATCACATCGGATCATATAAGACAAAATGAACCTATCGGATCGTATCGTATGGTAAACATATTAGGTAAAGTGTGTATCGTAAATCAGATATCATAGACCATATATCGTAAACCACATTTTGTAAAGGGCTGAGATGTGTAAGCAGATATAATGGTAAGGTTTGTAATACATGAAGACGGTTGAGTCTTTTCAATCATGCATTAATATACATTCATTGTATTTGGGCGAATAACACCAGAAAGCAAATACTTTTTTTTTTACTTTGGTCAGGCATGTGATAAACACTTTTCTTTAAATATAAACAAAGAATAAACTGAACAAAAATATATACATTGTAATAAACAAGAGGGCCATAATGGCCCTAGAATTGCTCACCTGAGATTACCACCTATTTGAAGACTAGTTAGAAACATTGCTTTTAAATTTTACACATGTTTTTTGTGCCTCTATGCATTGACCTATTTTTCATTCCAATTTTACAAGTTTGACACTGTATGCTTGATGTAGGACATTAAAATGGTACATAATAGAGGTTTTTCACATTCCATTGCACATGCGCAAAACGGGGCCAAACTGATCCGCAATCTAAACCATTTCAAATGTGGGTGTAAAGTTTCTTCCGGTTTTGGCTTCATGTAATTCTTCGTGAAACCTTTCGTTAGAGTATCGTAAGTTGAGCATTTGTTATAAGATATTCAGATTATAACAGACTATGATTGGTGGAGAAGATCTTTAAGTAGGGAATGCTTTTGACCAATTTCGATGTCAACGTTAACTTAAAATTTTAAAATGAGCCAGCTGTGGCTTAATGTCGTCTGATTTCCGCAAGTTCATGAAGTTGTCGCCAACATTCTAGATCAAAACCTCTTCACACAAAACATTTTCAGAACAATTTATTGTGGAAAGACGATTAGAAAAGACAGAACATGTGTTGATTTGGTTTCATTTATAAACATGAAAATCTAATTCAATATTGACAAGTTGCAAATTAGTCATTTGCCGAACTGACAATAACATGCAAAAAAAAATCCAAAGAAAGAAAGGTCCAATGGAATGTATTATAAGCGTTGTCGAATTAATACAACGTTTAAAAATTTGAAAACAAAATACAATGAGAAAGAGTATTTGGTTAGTGAGAAATGAAGGAAAATGGCACGTATTAGAAAATATTTTGCTTTTTATGCCATTATGAGAACACCTCCCTGATTCAATTCACGAGAGGCATCTAAAGAAAACTTTCATTCTGTACGTCTTAAAATAAAAAAAATACTGGATTACTACAATTTACAAACCTCTAATTGATAAAAAGTTAAACAAAACAAAATATTATCAAATTGGTCAAATTAATTAGTGCTGAGTAACAGAACGCTCTCCAGTTAATACCACAATACTCCATATGTAATAAAGCATATAAAATATATGATTTTGTCTCAATTCACAATGTGACGAAGGTCATAAGTCACATTTGATAATCAAAATCAGATGTACAAGTTCTTTAGAAAATTGATTAACAAAATGTGCAAATATATTTTGTTTAAGAGCACTAACGTTAAATATTGACTTGTGAAGAGCTTATTGAATTGCCTTCCTTAAATAACGTTGTATGGTATCCAAATTCATAAGCTATGAAAAACAAGACAAGCCCATATCTTATTGTTTGAACTGTATCCAAATACTTTTATGAAATTAATTGCGGAGGCAGGGGTGCTTTGATATGTTGAAAAGGGAGTTTGTGTGGCCAATTGTTGATCGTTTAAATCACCAGTCGGCTCTACAATACATGGCTTTTTGATTTAACAATATGTTGCAATTGTGTCAGATTAGTGTTATTTAACACCTCAAGTCTTAATCTTTGTGACAAACAACAAAGGATTTTATGACTTGACCATATCGTTCAATTATGTCAGATTGGTATTATTAAGCACCACAACCCTTCACCCTTGTAATGTTCAATAGAGGTTCTTTAATTGACCAATTCTATGTAATCAGGTAGGAAAACTGACAATAAACGATTGAGTAGCATACAAAGTGTTTGAATGTCTTGATAATCAACTTATTGGTTAAATAACAACAGAATATGGGTATTTTTTAATTCAGCATGCTTTGACAGGCGAATCTAAACATGACATACACTTTCGATCAATACCGATTTCAACAAGAAAAAAAAAAAGGTCTGCATTTTGGACCATTCATGAAACGCCGCTTTAAAAATCCAATATCGAAACCATTCATGAAAAAAATCAAGATCATTTTGTGCGAAGCAAACACATATTGAAAATAATAACTGTTTTGGTGTAACATCAAAATCTAGTGCTAATAAAAGTATCTGGCTAAACACATAGAGAACAAAACTAATTTCAAAAGCATTCAGAAATACAAAAAGTGCGCTTCAAATAAAGGTTAGTATTATTTTTGTATTATATGGCTTGGAGGTTTGCGGTTGGATCATTGTTTTGTATAGAAATAAGTTTGATGTCGGATTGAAAGATTTGGCTCTCTGTGCTGCTTGGCAGGTTTGGAAAAGTATTTCTGGTTTGAGTGATTGAAGCCCCCAAAGAGCATTCCCATGAAATTATTTTGAAATCTGATCAGTGGGTTCAGACAAGAAGATTTTTTTAAAATTGCAGGAATTCCCCATTTTCATGCCACGGCAAATAAAGTTCTGCATGGAATTTATTTCTTGAACAACCTTTGAAGAACATCATCCAAAGGACATTCCTATGAAGTTTGGTTAAGATTGGCACAAGGGTTTAGGAGGAGAAGATGTTTAAAGAAATTGCTGACGGCGCATGACGGAGGAAGAACATTGGGCAATCACTAAAGCTCACCTTGAGCACTTTTGTGCTCAGGTGAGCTAAAAGCAGGGGATATCCTGAAATGAGTTTCCTTAGTGTCAAAAAAGTATGATTAACATTATCAAATTTCCAATAGTATAATCATGTGTGGGAACCGTGGTCCAGTGGTAGGGCATCGCCTTCAAGGTCGAAGGGTCCCAGGTTCGAATCCTGGCTGATTCATTGGAACTTTCCTGGGCAAACAATCGTATCCCTGGTTGCTCTTTTCCACCCAGATGGGTACATGTGGGTTATTTTGTGAGGGAATATACAAATATGCTGTGACTGCATTTGCACCATATGTCAACAGCTGGTTTATCACAAAGTGATCAGGGAGGGAATACTCAAAGTCGCCTGAAATAATATGCCTCATCATCATAATCTACCTCTTCGGGTTAAGTAGCTGACTCAATAGTAAGTGTTAAACTACGGTGTGACGGTGTTGCCTAGCATAGATATGAGAATATTATGGTAGTATAAACCCTACAGCTACTTTTTTCTTATGGAATCTGCTTTGATTGAATAGGATTGGAGTGTGTCACTATCTAAACAGCATTTCAGAATAAACAGACATTTGCCCCCTTTTCAGTATGAATGCAACTTACAATAAACTACTAGTTTGACAAACTGGTAGTTTTGAAACAACTTACACTAATGATGAGGAAAAGAAATGTTGTCAGGTAACCCTTACAGAAGAAAAGAGGAAAAGTCAACCAAATGTAGAGCTCCAAACTGCAACTACCTCAACTCTAGAATGGCCCTTAACCAATTGAGTTAACCAAGTAGCTGGTGTTGCTTTACACATTATGAACTAGATACGATGTCGTAACGTCTTGTGGCTGCTATCTGCCACCGACGTAACGATTCCACGATCATCACTTGTTGGAGCAAAATCAATTTCAACAACCACATGATAGATAACCTTTTTATGATAACCCTAGCACAGTATTGTCTAAAATATCAAATCAAACAGCTTGATAGAAGCTAAAATTACTTTGTTGGTGAAATTCAGTGTGAAACAAACTGTTAGTGGCCATTTTGATTTTTTAGCAACTTCTCGCACTTTCTGCTTTAAAAATATGGTAATTACCCACTGAACATGAAGGGCTCATCCAATGAAAACACATGTTTTTCCCGCCTTTTTTACAACCTTACTACAACTTCAAAATATGGAATACACCTACAAGTCTAGCTCCGCCCAATTTGACCCAAAATGGTTGTCAATTGTTGCAGGATAGTCCTGGATATCCAAATGAAAACCGGAAGTGATGGATTTGAGAAATGAAATGCATAAGGATTACAAAAAGAGCTTCTATTCTCTTAAAATAATGGAAAAATATTAACTTTTGGACTATGAGGTATGAGATTATATGCATATAAAAATCCAAACGACATACACTCTGGTAAAGTAGAAACCGACAGAGAGAAGTCGGAGGTTCTGCTGAATTTTTTTGGAAGTGTCATTGTGAAAGAACCTGAAGGTGAGATTCCAATGCTCCATGACATGTCACAAACCACCACGATGGATGAACTTAATATAACAGAAAATTCCATATTTAAGCTACTCAATCAACTAAAGGTTAACAAGACCCCAGGAGATGATCAAATGCACCCAAAACTTTTCAGAGAGGCAGCTGACGCACTGAAGAGACCACTTAGTATTCTATTTAAACAATCCTTAATACAGTCAAGTCTACCAAACGATTGGAAGAAAGCAAACGTCTCAGCTATCTATAAGAAAGGAGATAAATGTCAAGCCGGGAACTATCGTCCAGTCAGCCTTACTTCAATTGTATGTAAAATTATGGAGTCACTTATAAGAGAGCATATTAATAATTACATGAAACAAAACAATCTTTTCTCCGAGAAACAATTTGGATTTATCGCTGGAAGATCCACCACATCTCAATTATTAAATGTATTGGAAAAATGGACTGATGCTATAGATAACGGACACCAAATAGACTGCATATACATGGATTTCCAGAAGGCATTTGACACGGTACCACATAAGAGGCTTATACAAAAACTGAAGGCGTATAATTTCAATGAGTCAATTATTAAATGGATACAAAGTTTCTTACAAGATCGACAACAAAGAGTAATAATTAACGGAGAAAAATCCCAATGGGCCCCAGTTACATCAGGCATTCCCCAGGGGTCTGTCCTTGGCCCCACACTATTTATACTGTACATCAATGATCTCCCGACGTGAGTCAACTCGGATGCGTTTCTTTTTGCAGATGACACAAAAATGTTCAGAATAGTCACAAACGAGGAAGACTCAGACAACTTACAATCTGATCTAGATCAAATGTCTAAATGGAGTGAAACGTGGCTTTTAAAATTTCATCCAGATAAATGTAAGCATATGCATGTTGGTAGAAAGAATATTGATACAAAATACAATTTCAGAGGAATAGACATAAACAAAACTAGATATGAGAAGGATATAGGAGTTATTATTGATGAGAAGTTGGATTTCGAAAAACACATCAGCGAAAAAATAAAGAAAGCTAACAGCACGTTTGCAATTATTAGAAGATCATTTCAGTTTCTCAATGAGGAAACATTCAAACCCCTATATAAAATCTCGTAAGAACACATTTAGAATATGCAGGTGCAGCCTGGAGACCATTTAAAGCAATAGATATAGACAGAATTGAGAGTGTACAAAGGCGTGCAACAAAACAAATACCAGGCTTCAAGAACTTGGAATATCCTGAGAGACTTAGAAGATTAAAACTACCGACCTTATCCTATAGAAGATGTAGAGGTGACATGATAGAAGCATACAAATTTATACATAAATTATATGATACTGGGGATACAAACTTATTAAAACTTTGGGATAATTGCTCACTCAGACACAGTCAAAGAAGAAATTGTCTTCAAATTTTTCCACAACATTGTGCATCTAATGTAAGAAAGAACTCCTTTACAATAAGAATTTCGAGAGTCTGGAACAGCCTTCCCGAGGAGATTGTTTCAGCGCCATCAATTAATTCATTCAAGAACAGACTAGATAAACACTTGCATAAACAGGAGGTCCTGTATGATAATCATAAGGCAGTAATAAAAATTAACGGAACCAGAGAACATAATACAAGTAGGATAAATACAATTAATGAAAATAACGAGCCTGGCGAAGAGGACCCTAGAGGACCTGTGCTGGGAACCAACCCTAAGTAAACCCTAAGTAAGTAAATATGTTTAATCAGGTGAAGTTTTGTTGCATTTAGTTGCCCCATTTTTAAATTATCGTAGCGGTTGTGATACACAACCGGCCTGCTCCAAAGAGCTAAGAGGGCGGATTTACTACCGTGTCCCAAACAGGACACGGTAGGAACATTACTTCTAATTATGAACATGGTCTCTTGTTTTGGAATCATGGTCTCAAGACGAGACCAACCCAGTTTGATAGGTGTGATAGGTAATGGTTTACCAGTTAATTCGTCAAATTGAATTTATATAACAATGCGGGCTTGGGCAACACATATTTCTTGATAAGTACCTGTTAATCTTGTGAATGAAAAGGGTCGAGAGTGAGCCTTGTATATTTATGAACAAAGGAAGAACACAGAAATTCTTTGTTGAAATATTTGTTGACTGTTTCCATTCCTGACATGTTGATTTCCTAATATGTGTAACACCTTTCCGGTGCTCCATTTTAACTTTCATCCAACAATTCTATGTGTTTGACAAGTTTGTTTCAAGAAGCTATCTTTGATTTCAATAAATGGTATGCCGCGAAAATGTGTGATAAACATCAATACGTCGCGAAAATACATGACAATAAAAATAAACCCTTCAAATACTCGATATCAACAATACAAACAAAAAATAGATAAGCTTTTATAATAACTAAAGATGTTTAATGGAACCGCTACTTACATCATTGTTTAAATATATCCACTAAATCACTCGCATATTTAAGATAAGAATTTCGAGAGTCTGGAACAGCCTTCCCGAGGAGGTTGTTTCAGCGCCATCAATTAATTCATTCAAGAACAGACTAGATAAACACTGGCATAAACAGGATGTCCTGTATGATAATCATAAGGCAGTAATAAAAATTAACGGAACCAGAGAACATAATACAAGTAGGATAAATACAATTAATGAAAATAACGAGCCTGGCGAAGAGGACCCTAGAGGACCTGTGCTGGGAACCAACCCTAAGTAAACCCTAAGTAAGTATGAAAACCCGAGTTGAATTTCACACTGCGCTCTTCCACCTCGTGTAAGGATTCGCCACAATAACGAATCGCCACTAAGGATTCGCCACAAGTTCATATAACGATTCACCACAGAGTGATAACGATTCCCACACATTAGTAACGATTCGCCATAGTCTATAAATATTGTATTGTAGTATACATTGTTGATTTCAATAAACAACAATTATTCAAATTGGAAATCTTTATTTTATTGTCATTCCTTGTTTATATAGGGGATGCGCTTCAACGCAAAAGAAAATATGCTATGTTATGAGCATCAACAGAAAATCCTCGCATTTTTACCAACTTGACAACCAAATTCTACAAAACGTCTCGCAAAATCCCTACCTGGGCGTTAACTTATCGGAATATCTTAAATTTGGAACCCACATAAGTAATTTAAACAATCCTTAATACAGTCAAGTCTACGATTGGAAGAAAGCAAACGTCTCAGCTATCTATTAGAAAGGAGATAAATGTCAAGCCGGGAACTATCGTCCAGTCAGCCTTACTTCAATTGTATGTAAGATTATGGAGTCACTTATAAGAGAGCATATTAATAATTACATGAAACAAAACAATCTTTTCTCCGAGAAACAATTTGGATTTATCGCTGGAAGATTCACCACATCTCAATTATTAAATGTATTGGAAAAATGGACTGATGCTATAGATAACGGACATCAAATAGACTGCATATACATTGATTTCCAGAAGTCATTTGACACGGTACCACTTAAGAGGCTTATACAAAAACTGAAGGCGTATAATTTCAATGAGTCAATTATTAAATGGATACAAAGTTTCTTACAAGATCGACAACAAAAAGTAATAATTAACGGAGAAAAATCCCAATGGGCCCCAGTTACACCAGGCATTCCCCAGGGGTCTGTCCTTGGCCCCACACTATTTATACTGTACATCAATGATCTCCCGACGTCAGTCAACTCGGATGCGTTTCTTTTTGCAGATGACACAAAAATGTTCAGAATAGTCACAAACGAGGAAGACTCGGACAACTTACAATCTAGATCAAATGTCTAAATGGAGTGAAACGTGGCTTTTAAAATTTCATCCAGATAAATGTAAGCATATGCATGTTGGTAGAAAGAATATTAATACAAAATACAATCTCAGAGGAATAGACATAATCAAAACTAGATATGAGAAGGATATAGGAGTTATTATTGATGAGAAGTTGGATTTCGAAAAACACACCAGCGAAAAAATAAAGAAAGCTAAAAGCACGTTTGCAATTATTAGAAGATCATTTCAGTTTCTCAATGAGGAAACATTCAAACCCCTATATAAAAGTCTCGTAAGAACACATTTAGAATATGCAGGTGCAGCCTGGAGACCATTTAAAGCAATAGATATAGACAGAATTGAGAGTGTACAAAGGCGTGCAACAAAACAAATACCAGGCTTCAAGAACTTGGAATATCCTGAGAGACTTAGATGATTAAAACTACCGACCTTATCCTATAGAAGATGTAGAGGTGACATGATAGAAGCATACAAATTTATACATAAATTATATGATACTGGGGATACAAACTTATTAAAACTTTGGGATAATTGCTCACTCAGACACAGTCAAAGAAGAAATTGTCTTCAAATTTTTCCACAACATTGTGCATCTAATGTAAGAAAGAACTCCTTTACAATAAGAATTTCGAGAGTCTGGAACAGCCTTCCCGAGGAGATTGTTTCAGCGCCACCAATTAATTCATTCAAGAACAGACTAGATAAACACTTGCATAAACAGGAGGTCCTGTATGATAATCATAAGGCAGTCATAAAATTTAACGGAACCAGAGAACATAATACAAGTAGGATTAATACAATTAATGAAAATAACGAGCCTGACGAAGAGGACCCTAGAGGACCTGTGCTGGGAACCAACCTTAAGTAAACCCTAGGTAAGTAAATAAGATAGCAAAAAGGCAAGCTCCACACTAGGATTCCTCAAACAAAATCTAAAACACTGCCCAATGCCTTGCAGGAAGCTGTCATACCTAGCATTAGTGCGATCCATCCTGGAATACAGTACCATCGTTTGGGACCCTTACCTGGCTACAGATATTGACAACCTAGAAAAGGTCCAAAAGATCTGGGTACGGTCGGATTCGGAAATGGTTTTGAAGGCAGCTACATGAACACCCATGTTAGGAGCTTTGTACTCCCATAGCTTCTAATTGTCATACGGATCTTTACAATCTTCCATTCTCCCGAATAGATAGGGATTGTCTTTTAGCCAGTCAATAACCTGTTCTGTTTGCGTCTGAGTGATATGGTTTGTTCCCACGCCTTTCACGGGCGGCTGCTACTAAAACTGCAGTGTGAGCCTGTGGCTGTTCTGGCTCTGGAACCAGCACGGCGTCACTGTCGGTGGTGGTGTTGGAGACATTGGCGTTTCAGCCACATGGCCTCTGCCTGTCACTCTCCGGCTTTTCTTTACTGCATCTATACCTCTTTTGGATCCAATTTTTGTGTTATATATATTTTAATGTTCAGAATACTTTTCGTTCGTTTGTAAACTATGCAATAAGTGATACTCAAGTCGCAGCGCTATTCATAGGGATGGAGATACAGTATAGGTATCGTAGGCGGGCGTGAGGAAGCTTGCCAATCGTAACAAAGCCTTACACAACGTGTCGTTCCTTATTCAAATCGTATCAATTCGTGGAAAGCCTGCTTATCCCTCATGAAAACGTAACGTATCAAAACAAGTCAGATCTTGATGAACGACCTCGTGTCGGACCTTCAGGCCATATTGTAGCAAATCTTGAGACATCTTAACGAAGTGTGCCAAGTGGTGACAGACCGTGAAGACTGGGGTTCCCGCTTCGAACCAAGCTCTGTCAAGCTTTCCTACGCTTTAAGTCAAGCTTTGCTGAGTGTTACTACGCTTTGTCAAGCTTTGATACGCTCTCGGCGCTTTAATCAAATCGTGATAGAGCGCACAAGATTTTTAAACATTTTAGAAATGTTGGCGCTCTTCCCATATGTCCAAATTTACTTCAAGCTTTCCCACGATCTATAACGGCACTTACGCTTGAATAAAGCTTTATTAAGCTTTGGTGCCGCTTTCTACACCGCTTTCAAGCGCCATCAAAGCGCCGTTGGTGTTAACCATGTTTTAAGGCACGGACGCTTTAAAAACGCTTTGTTGCCGCTTTCCACGCCGCTTTAAAGCGCCAGCAAATCGCCGTTGGTGTGAACCATGTATGAGGAATGAATAGGGAAAATATTTAGACAGACGGGCACAGAGACATATAAAGAGACATCCATATACCGTAGAGAAAATGAGAAAAATACAGAAATCCAGGGAATAAAAGGAGATCAAAACAGAGTCAATCACTGTAACAATGTGTTTGTTCTATGCAGGTTGTTGTGCTTCCTTTAAAGGGACTGTCCTACAGAAATATATTCAGTTTTTTCTTTACAGGGAAATAGCGTATCTCTACAGTTAAGATGACAACACAGATCTACATATTTACATTTGTGTTAACCGTTTGGTAAATATAAGGTTCATCTATCTCAAACATATAGTAAATTGTTTAAACATTTTATTGCGTAAATCACAATCTAATATTTCTATCCTTGGAAATCATCCAAATGGTTCAGAAGACCTTGGACCCAGGCTTCAAAACGAGTTATCGTTCTAATCATATGATCCTAGTCATGTGCGTGCGTCTGAATGATATCCCATTATTATTGATTTACCCAATTTTCCATGATTATCTGAGAAGTCAAAAAGTATCTTCATTATATTTAAATAGAACACAGGTTTTCAGCATCTTAAAGATAAGATAAATTCAAAATTGTCATTAAACATGATTTATCATTTTAATCGTCATTTTAACGTTTGTTACTAACAAAACATAACCTGTAAGATGATCTCTTTAAGCTTTAGGTATGTTTATTCAAAGGAATCGTTTCGCCACATTAATTCTTCACCTTATAGACACAACATGAAAGGGGTCTCCCTGACCTTATTGTTAGATGACTTGAAATAACATGGTCCCTCTCCGCCTCACGGAAGCGATAGGTTTGAATGTTCATGAAAGATAGACAGTCTCCTGGCTGATACAGACGTTTCTTCCCTGCCTGAGCAGCCCTTGTGAGTTGCAAACATTGAACCCTTCTTTAATATTTTACGACACGGGAGTGTTAATGTAAATCTCTCAATCAGGTATAACAACTCTCTTAATCAGATAAATCAACTCTCTTAATCAGGTATATCAACTCTCTTAATCAGGTAAATCAACTCTCTTAATCAGGTATATCGACCCCTTAATCAGGTAAATCAACTCTCTTAATCAAATACAGCAACTCTCTTAATCAGGTAAATCAACTCTCTTAATCACTTATATCAACTCTCTTAATCAGTTATATCAACTCTCTTAATCAGGTATATCAACTCTCTTAATCAGGTATATCAACCTCTTAATCAGGTAAATCAACTCTCTTAATCAGGTATATCAACCTCTTAATCAGGTAAATAAAACTCTCTTAATCAAATACAGCAACTCTCTTAATCAGGTATATCAACTCTCTTAATCAGTAATATCAACTCTCTTAATCAGTTATATCAACTCACTTAATCAGGTATATCAACTCTCTTAATCAGGTATATCAACCTCTTAATCAGGTAAATCAACTCTCTTAATCAGGTATATCAACCTCTTAATCAGGTAAATAAAACTCTCTTAATCAAATACAGCAACTCTCTTAATCAGGTATATCAACTCTCTTAATCAGTAATATCAACTCTCTTAATCAGTTATATCAACTCACTTAATCAGGTATATCAACTCTCTTAATCAGGTATATCAACCTCTTAATCAGGTAAATCAACTCTCTTAATCAGGTATATCAACCTCTTAATCAGTTATATCAACCTCTTAATCAGGTAAAACAACTCTTCTAATCAGGTATAACAACTCTCTTAATCAGTTAAATCAACTCTCTTAATCAGGTAAATCAACTTTCTTAATCAGGTATATAAACTCTCTCAATCAGGTATATCAACTCTCTTAATCAGGTATAGCAACCATCTTAATAAGGTATACCAACCATCTTAATAAGGTATATCAACTCTCTTAATAAGGTATATCAACTCTCTTAATCAGGTATATAAACTCTCTTAATCAGGTATATCAACTCTCTTAATCAGGTATATCAACCTCTTAATCAGGTATGTCAACTCTCTTAATCAGGTATATCAACCTCTTAATCAGGTTAATCAACTCTCTTAATCAGGTATATCAACTCTCTTAATCAGGTATAACAACTCTCTAAATCAGGTAAAACAACTCATTTTATCAGGCATAACATACCTCTTAATCAGGTATAATAAATTATTCAATCAGATATAACAACTCTCTTAATCATGTATAACAACTCATTTAATCAGGTATAAAAACTCTTTTAATATTGTATAACAACTCTCTTAATCAGGTAAAACAACTCTTCTAATCAGGTATAACAACTCTCTTAATCAGGTATAACAACACATCAAATTAGATATAACAACTCTCTTAATCAGGTAAAACAACTTTTCTAATCAGGTATATCAACCTCTTAATCAGTTATATCAACCTCTTAATCAGGTAAAACAACTCTTCTAATCAGGTATAACAACTCTCTTAATCAGTTAAATCAACTCTCTTAATCAGGTAAATCAACTTTCTTAATCAGGTATATAAACTCTCTCAATCAGGTATATCAACTCTCTTAATCAGGTATAGCAACCATCTTAATAAGGTATACCAACCATCTTAATAAGGTATATCAACTCTCTTAATAAGGTATATCAACTCTCTTAATCAGGTATATAAACTCTCTTAATCAGGTATATCAACTCTCTTAATCAGGTATATCAACCTCTTAATCAGGTATGTCAACTCTCTTAATCAGGTATATCAACCTCTTAATCAGGTTAATCAACTCTCTTAATCAGGTATATCAACTCTCTTAATCAGGTATAACAACTCTCTAAATCAGGTAAAACAACTCATTTTATCAGGCATAACATACCTCTTAATCAGGTATAATAAATCATTCAATCAGATATAACAACTCTCTTAATCATGTATAACAACTCATTTAATCAGGTATAAAAACTCTTTTAATATTGTATAACAACTCTCTTAATCAGGTAAAACAACTCTTCTAATCAGGTATAACAACTCTCTTAATCAGGTATAACAACACATCAAATTAGATATAACAACTCTCTTAATCAGGTAAAACAACTTTTCTAATCAGGTATATCAACTCTTCTAATCAGGTATATCAACTCTTCTAATCAGGTAAAACAACTCTCTTAATCAGGTTGATCAACTCTATTTATCAGTTATATCAACTTTCTTAATAGACATAGACATAGACATGTTTATTTAAGTACAGAGGCCATATGGCCATAGTATAACATAGAGTAACATAATATACATATACAAAAGTGACAATCCACAATCAAATACATTACAATAGTTCTTCCATTATATTTTGTCTACGTTCAAAGGCTTTTACAAGATATGTTGATACTTTGAATATACTTGATTTATTATTACATTCCAAAATAGAATAAAAGGTTTGCTGATGTACATTTCTAAGCCATGACTTTTCAAAATACATATTGGGCAGCAGTTGGTAACTTTTGCATTCTAAAAAGAAATGACATTCGTCCTCAATAATGTTAAAGTTTAGTTGTTTACAAAGTTGGCAAAATTTCTGCTCTCTTTCTATCTTTAAATATCTAACCTTTTTAACCATTAAATCATGGGAGGAACACCTAAAATTAGATAATGTCTTTTTTGTATATAGGATAGGTCAGTATTAAGATACAATTCTGGAGTTAACATAGATTTAAAATATCTATAGTGCAATGCTTTTGGTGACTCATTTAGATCAGCAAACCATTTTTGTGTATAACAATCCTTAATTCTCTGAGAAAAAGCCTTTAAAAATTCATCAATATTTCCCACATCATGTACTATCCAAACGTGTCCAAAGCCAGAAGAAAATAAAAGATTATTTACCTATGTAGCCCATGTAGTTTTACCAGTTTCATCCATGCGAAATAACATGGAATAGCACTGCTTAGGATATCTGTTATTATTCATTCTTACTACATGCAACCAGTATTTGACACAGTTCGACATATATGTTATACATAGTGGTAACCTTCCACATTCTCCTAGAGCTAGGAAATCACATGTGTTACAAGATAATAAGCTTAGTTTTTACAGAATTTTATATGAATCTTCTCTATCCTATCAACATATTGATATCCCCAAATAAATGATCCATAGCACAAAATTGGCTTCACTGAGGCATTAAATATCTTAAACATATCACGTGTAGAAATGTTACCCATATATCTACAAAGCATAAGAAAGCAATTCATTGCTTTTCTAGCCTGTTGGAAAACCATTTGGTGTGTTTTTGACCAAGATAATTTACTGGTTAAATAAACACCTAAATATTTGTAACATGATACTTTATCGATGCTAGAACCATTATAGAACCATTTTTCATTTTGTTTAATTATACCTCCATTTCTGAATCCCATTATTTTTGTCTTATCTATATTAACGTCCAAACCAACTCCTTTACTAAATTGTTCAATTATGTTGATTTGCCATTGAATTTGTATTGCACTATCTGTAAAACTGAAAATATCATCTGCAAACATTAAAATGTTAAGATTTTTTTGGAAATATTATCTGCAATCATTAAAATGTTAAGATTTTTTATGTCATTTGGTATATCAACCCTCTAAATCAAGTATATCAACTCTCTAAATCAGGTATATCAACTCTCTTAATCAGGAATATCAACCTTCTAAATCAGGTATAAGTTCTCTCTAAATCAAGTGTATCATTTCTCTTAATCAGGTATATCACCTTTCTTAATCAGATATATAAACTCTCCTATTCACATTAATTGACCAACATTGGCAGAACTGGCACGATCAACTAAACGTTTCTAATAAAGGACAGTTTTTTCTAAGTTTTAAACAAGATATTCAGTTTGAACCATATCTCATACGTATGACTAAAACGTATTACTTACCTCTCTTTAGGTTCCGTACCACAAATCATTCCATGCCGGTTAAAACGGGTCGATATGACGGAACCCCTTTTGATGACCGGAAATGTCCTCTTTGTACATCCGACTGTGTAGGTTCGGAAAATCATTACTTATTTGAATGCAATTTCTTTGAAAGTGATAGACGTAAATATTTAAATGACGTTGTACGTCGAAATGTTACCAATATCAAATCACTTTTGGCGACATCAAATGTTAAAAAGTTAAACAGACTAAGTATTTTTGTGCGAACTGTTATGTAGTACTTTAATGATAATAAATAAGCATAAAAGCAACGCTACTGTGTATGTTATTTAAGCCATTCATTTACTGATGACAATGTCTATGTCATGCTTTCACAAGGTTTATGATTTCTAATTATTTAGTATGTCGTGTGTCAGCTTTGAAGACACAATATCAATAAGTGTTATTCTTTGACTAACTGTTTATTTAATCCCGTATCCACCAGGATAAACAAGTTTCTCTTTCATGTATTAGCTCACTCACTTACGTTTGTACATCCATCCAATAGTGTTAGTCTCATCTACTTCATCACTCATATGGCCAGCCAATCATTAGGTCGGTTGGTCTGTTGGTTGGCCATTGGACTCACCTGCTAATTATCAAAGCATTTTTCTTTTTATTTCATGTCATGTATTCATATAACTTTCCTTCCTTTGACATGTTAAAATGCTAAATATTCAATTGCCTTTCTCTATGAACGTTGTACTCTCAAGGCATCTTACGATCTGTATATAGTTCTACAACAAATGTTATCTACGACAAGTACATCTTTTTGAAGCGTTTGTTTAGTGGTCGAATTTGCTCTGTACTTGAGCGATTTTGTTTAATAAACAAATGTCTTTAGTTTCAACCAAAATGATTATCAAAGCATTCTTTTTTCTTATTTCATGTCATGAATTCATATAACTTTTTTCTCCTTTTATATGTTAAAATGCAAACTATTCAATTGCCTTACCCTATGTACGTTGAACTCAATGGCATCAAACAAATTGTATCTTATATAGTTCTACAACAACTGTAGTCTACGACAAGTACATCTTTTTGAAGCGTTTGTTTGGTGGTCGAATTTGCTCTGTATTGGAGCGATTTCGTTTAATAAACAAATGTCGTCAGTTGTATCCCATTGTTTCTCCTTCTCTTCACTATAAAAAAAATAAAGGTATATCAATTCTCTAAATCAGGTATATCAATTCTCTAAATCAGGTATATCAATTCTCTAAATCAGGTATATCAATTCTCTAAATCAGGTATTTCAATTTTCACAATCAGTTTTAACAACTTTCTTAATCACATATATCTTCTCTCATAATTAGGTATATCAACTCTCTAAATCAAGTCAAACAGCTCTCTTAATCAGATATATAACTCTCTTAATCATGTATACCGACTTCCTTAATCAGCTAAAACAACTCTCTTAATCAGGTATGAAGATCGAACTTAGTATGTGATTGGCGAGCGTAAAGTAAGCGAAACACATATTGGATCTTTTATTTCTCATAAAGTATCAATAAAGGTTGTGAAAATATATTTTTCAACAAGTCGTCGAAACATTACGTTGGAACCGTTCCTCACACATAAAGTATCACTAAAACAGGCATAAAAGGCGAATACAGTTTATGAGAAGCAATCGTGAAACATGTTTTCAACGAGTTATCGAATCTTTTATCTGAACTATTTCTCCCTCATTAAGTATAATTAAAACAGGCATAAAAAGGCGAATAAAGTTTGTGAAAGGCGAACGTGAAATATATATTTTTAACAAGTAATCGAAACATGCAGTGGAACTAGTGTATTCCTCTCTCATAACGTATCTTCAAAACAAACAAACAAATCGAATTGAGTCTGTGACTTGGCAAGCGTTGAATATGTTTTTCAACAAGTGAACGAAAATAGCGTTTTATCTAAGAAAACGATTTCTCAAGATGAAAAAGCAACACTGGTGAGAA
>OX401421.1:16155076-16360266 GCA_947846245.1 Cerastoderma edule
AGTCCAGAGTCAATCGTGATTTTTACGTTAGATTTTTGCGCACAGATTTTCTGCGCATGTTTGACCACCTATCATTCCATAAATATGCAATGGATTATGAAATCAAACATACCGATTTGGAGATCAACCTTTTATCTGTCGATGTGTGAAGTCTCAAAAGTGTCACTATTGTATAAATATCCAAAACTTTGATTTAAATCACACACATAAAACGTGCTTTCAAACGTTGAGGTAAAAGTCCGAAACATCCGGATGCCAAGTCTCGCTCTGGGTTATGTTACACAGTCCGATAAACAGGTCAACACTCAATTTACACGCGATTACTGTTAGTAACGTTGTACGCGTTTGGCGGGAGTACAATATTTGTGAGCACTTGATACTGTACTTCGACTAAAATAATTCCCTCATTATTTTCATCGTCTGATTATATATGTCTTTGTTACTTTTTTTGAAACGATGGATTTATTTATGGAATTCGACGGTTGTTAACTATCTTGTTTTAAAAATGGAAAGTCCAGACAAAGTTGAGGCCGTTATTTTTTTCTAATTGAAACCAAATAGATCACATGGAAAGTTGAATTGCGCTTCTTGCAGACTTAGTTCAATGCATTGGCTGAAACTTGCGAAATTATATACGGACCGTTGAACCGTGAAATGTGATGATATTGGAAATGATCTTCCTATTAGGTAGAAAACATTGTGGGAAAAGGATGAATTGCTCGTTAAGAACAACTTATCCATGCTCCACAATGTTTTCTAGAGTCGTCTGCAACAAACCGGTAAATTTGGTTATTGTTTGGTAATGGGTTTAGGCGCACATTTGTCCCCTCACTGTAATGTAGATTGAGGGCGGACATTTTCCCCCTCATATTAATCTTTTGTAACTTGATATATTATGGTAGTATTCCGTTATATTTCAATAAAAACTTAAATGGAGATAATAAATGGAGACCAGAGACAGATTACAATCATAACATCTGTGTCTCTGATCAGACTAACCTGTCAATTTTTCTCTATTACGCCGATGGCACTTGGTCAATTATGCCGTGAAACTTGTGTCGACGTTAATTTTCTTATTTTCGGCAAAATTTGTTCTCTCTTACTTAATAATAAAATGTGATGGTCTTTGATTGTCATACTGACACAACTTGAATTACCTTTGGTCTTCTTTGTTTTGAATGGTTTGCCTCGAGTGACAAATTGGGTAAGTGTGACCTCCTTTGAAAGGTGTTTGGTCATGGCTTGTTGATTCAAGCATACAAAGACAATATTAAGGCCACAAGGGAAGGATCGTGGAAATGTTTCTCAGTTCTAGGACTAAGAAACAAACAAAAAATGGATAATGAAGGAATTCTGTTCGCCTGCCTCCTCCATTCGTGTTTTGTAGGTAATTGGGGTCAACGTACCCGATATTGAAGTGATCGTTCATTGGGGGCTTCCAAAAGTGTTCTTTCGTACTGGCAAGAAGTTAGTGGACGTGGAAGATCCCTTATGAAATCAATCACATACGACTATATGAGAGATCTTGTGGAGAGACAGTTTTAAGTCAATTGCTAACGCATCGAATGGACAAGGTTGAAATACATAGTTCAAATTATTGTTTTGAAAAGAATTGTCCCGTTTGTGAATGCACTGCATGTACTCGTTGCAGTATTTGTAGGAAGTTATGTGAATGCACAGGGAAACGGTCTGTAAAAGAGCAGTTTTTCCAAACGAATACCTCCATTGAACACCTGTTAGAAGTCCAAATTTCAGCGATTAACAGGCAAAACAAATTGTTGTAACAACAGATTAAAGATTTTAATTAAAAAGGAGTAGAAATCAATGTGACTAATTGAAAATTCGCTTCTTATGAGCAACATTTCATTTCGGTACAGAAGCCTGATTCAAGTACATGTATAAAGGTCCTACATTTGGTAAATAGGTTGACACTATAGGTTCGTAATTTGAATGAATTGTAGAATTGATATCATTTGAAACACAGCGCATCACTTGCTCCTAATATACCAATATTGCATGCGTTTAACGTCGTCTGCAAAAAAAACCAGATCCTCCTTGTTCATGGTGTCTGATGAGGAATTGATGATAATGGATAGACTTGGACAGAGTTAATCGTTTTGACTTTGTGAATTTATCCTTTATAATTTGATTGAACTTTATTGAACGCTTTATGTCCGAACTTGAAACATTGTGAGAAAAGCACTTTGTTTCATTTTGGTTTAATAACTTGACTTTGTAACTTTAAGGGATTAAAGTCTTTATAATTTCCTTTTAAGATTTTGTTATTTTTCTTGTGAGGCTCTAGCTACCTTAATTGTCATCTAATTTAAAAGCTAGTGGTGTGATCCTGACTAACTAATTGTTTAACCCGAGTTAGACAATTTTGATCCAGAGCCCGAACCCGGTAAAACTCGCTACCCGAGGCGAGGTTTACGACACATGTATATAACGTCGTCTGCAAAACGAACCCACAGATTCCTCTTGTTGTCTGGTAAAGGATTGATGATAATAAGCTTGAACTATTTATCCCCACCCCTTCTTCAATCACTATAAACACTGTGCAACGACATATTGTTATGAAGGTGTTAAGTAAAATATTCATTATGTCAAAATGTGTTGTTTTATTTCTTTGACATTAAATCTACTGTGTAAATACGTGATAGATAGGCGCTGGTTATGCGGTTTTCACATGCAGGTCGCTGATATCATGTACCCGATGAACACCCAACGTAATACTTCATGAGTAACTTTTTAAACACTAGTTACAGTAAGTATATGTTTGGTGTTCATAGGACTGAACATCACCGATCCAACACAGGTGAAGGAAATAGTTTGTTATAGTTTCAAGGAAATCAACTACAAGTTTTACCGGTCCGACGTCAGGCGTTTTACGCTAGGCGTAAATATCGCTCCAATCACAATTTTATAAATTGAACTTTTAACCCTTTCCCAAACAATAACGACATTTGACCAGTTTGTTGCAGAGACTGTGCAAAACATTGTGGGAAAAGAAGCAATTGATTGTGACGAGCAGTTTGTCCTTTTCCCACAATGTTTTCTGCCCTACCAGAAGATTATTTTCCAATTTCATCACATTTTGAAGTGTCGTCTGCAAACTCTTTCAATTTGGAACAGTCGAAAATTTCTTGTTTGGGAAAGGGTTGAATGATCCTTATTCCTGTTAGATTCGATTCAAAACAAAACATGAAACGATTTCCGTTCATTTTGAAAAAAAAAAGTATATATGTTTTTTTATTTTTGGTAACACTACAATCACGTAATATGCCTACTTAAACAAAATAAGCGAATTAATAGATAACGAAAAACAAGGATGTTATTTTAGAAAAACCATAACGGACTATGCTTCAAATGCTGGTTTGCAAAAGACATCTTATGCAAGCATATCTTCTCCGAATCTGTATGTGAAGAGAGCTCAACTTAGTGCAACTCGACTTTAGGAGGAAGACGCGTACTTCATCCCAAACTGTATACATAATGCGATGACCTTTGACCCGCAAGATATCCGTGGGAATCTTGCTGCCTGTGGTAAACAACATGGACGGCGATTGTTTATTTTTGGACATCGTCGATGTTTCTTGATAGATAACTCGCATATAAGAGGTGTACTGAATACTTGTGTAGGCTGAAACGATTCATAAATGATTTATGTATGTATTTTAAGTTTCCGTTTATTTTTTAGACCATTTGAACACAAAAAAATCGCAAGTTAAAAGCACTGAGTCGGTCGTTCGAAATTTTGTAACATAAAAATCACGTTGGACTTGAGACGTAGCGAAGCACGATAAATGTCCAAATGACGAAAAAAGCTTCGTTCACGGATCATTATTGAGACTAGACTGTGTCGTGCAAGGTTCGTTCTAAAATTTACGTGATTTCTCCCGTATTGACACTATACAGTAATTTAAGTTGTTTGGCTAGACCATACACATTTATATCGATGGCCTTTGTGCAAGGCAAGTCACAAGTTGCGGCAAGTCACAAGTTGCGAATCGTGACCTGGTGTATATGCTTAGAGATCGTGTTTTCATTCGTCGATTACTTATTGTGCTTGAATTGATGGATGTAACCTCACGTTTGCCCTATGTTCCAAGCGTCCATGGTAGCCCGAATCGTAGTGCACCGTGGGATTATGGTAATTTCTTTCTTTGGTGTTCAAGTACTGGTGTGACCACGAGCACCTTAATAGACCGTAATAGAACTTCGGGTACACCATAATATGCCGTAACATATCGTGATTGAATGTGACGAAACGTCTATTTCTCCGCAGCTCCCCGTAAAGTCTGCGAGAAAATGTTCAGCTTTGCCTAGGTCACACATTCATGGATCACCTCGTTGGTTCCACTACGAATTAAATCTCACGGATGACCCCGGTAATTGGTTATTCTGTAGTCTTATACGGATCCGAAGTAAGGATATACTACGGTTGTGTGATCCGTGGTCAAATTTCGAACATGTTCAAAAGTTGTCACGGATATACAAGTACTACTACGTATGACTACGGCAACAATACGGAAAGCTAAAGACCAATGCAGATTACCACGAATGATGCTGGATCGTATCCGTAGCTAATCCGGCGTTAAATCCGTGAATGTGTGACCTAGGCAAATAACATGAACTAAACGTGACAGACCGTAACGGAACTTCATACTTACCGGGTGCTACTCTTGCTTCCCGGTTCATGCGGGACACTGGCTAAGTTTTGTAACAGTCTGTCACGTTTAGTTCCCGTTTTGTTAAGTTCATTCCGATCAAGCTTTTATAAAGTAAGTCATCTTCACCGTAGCTTCCATGGTAGATTTTTTAACTGTTTAAAATTAGCCACGATATCCTCTGTAGACACGGCGAACTACGCTTGAAGATGCTGTTCTCCTGCTCTTCCCAAAATGACTTATGCTTTACAACAGCAATTTTTCGAATTTTTAACATACAATTTGGTAATCATAGGACAGTCTGTTTGGTAAAGAATTAGCAAGAAACAATAAAAACAGAACGAGGGTTTACATGTATTAGAATAGGGCGATACAATCAATGTTTTTTGTCCTTTTTTTATTCATTGTGGACGAAGGATTTTGTTATAAAATTTTATAATCATGTTAATTGATGATGCTTATTTGTTGTGTGTATTTTATGGGTGATGATGTGGCAGCTTTGTTAGCACTACAGGAAAATCAGAAGGTCTGAGTTATGGGAATATACACACTCACCCCGGTATGACATACCCGTTGTGACATTTGACATCAGTTTTCGAATAAATCACATAAATCAAATTGTGATTTCTTTTTCCAAACGGTCATATCATTCTTAAGAGTTGCGCCAGTATCAGCCAATGTGGTCCGTTAAGTCTGCAAGAAGGGCAATTCAGCTTTCCATGTATACATGTTTCACTATATAGAAAAAAGACGGCCTTTCCTCAACTTTGTCTTCCCATTTTTATGAGAAAATGTTTAACAACAGTTGAATTCCACAAATAAATCCATCGTTTCAAAAAAGTAAGAACAAAAATATAGAATCAAATAAGGAAACTACGAAGCAAATTATTTTAATCGAAGTATATCATCAAATGCTCACAAATATTGGTCAACATTTGTACGTAAACACTGTTATTTACAGTGATATGTGGAATTTGAGTGTCGGCCTACTTCTCGGACCGTGTGACGTAGCTCCTTGCTATTCGGATGTTTCGGTCTTCAACCTCCATTTTTTTTTTCACCTTTATGTGAGTGATTTAAATCAACCCAAAATTTTGGATATTAATACAATTGCAACATTCTTGAAACTTCACACATCGAAAGATAAAAGGTTAAGCTCCAAATTGGTATGTTTGATTTCAGATACCATGGAATATTTATGTCTATAAGACCGTCAAACGTGCGCAGAAAATCTGTGCGGAAAAATCTAATGTAAAAATCACGATGGACCCTGGACTCGAAGGTGTCAGTCAATATAGCAATAGCCTTCGAGACCAGAAATCTGGACTAAAACAGATGTAGCTATTACATAATAATTTTCTAACAAATACTACATATAGAGAGGAGACTTGTGAATGTTTTATTGGATTCAGATTTTTTTTGTTTTGAAGGGGATTTCTTTTCTTGGAAAGGGGGAAAAACATTACTTTAGGAGGGGAATGGGGCCCATATTCAGCCCCAAAACCAGCTAAACAAGTGCCCTGAAAACTGACTTAGATTTTACACATACCAAGTTTAAAATTTTCAGTGATAGTTCTTTGATCAAAAGCAACAATCCAATTTCACTTTGCAGTGTGTGTGTTAATTTGTAAAACTTTATTAAACAGTTTCTGCAAAGATGGGCCGAAGGTTTCCACCACGAAAAGTGGCAGAAGAGTGGATAAAAAAGGATGAAAACCCTCCAGGCTTCGCTATTAGGAACTTTGAAATGAAAGGTACGGTACATATATATAAATTAAATTTTATGCTTAAAAAATTTTGCTACAAACATATTTTATGGTGTGTTCAGGGTATGTCAAGTCATTTTGAAACTAAAGAATTGCTTATTTTCTCTGATTCACTTCTGCATCACTCATTTTACAATCAAACAGGCTGTGTGTAATTCTGTTTCTTTACTTTCCTGGGTAGATTATTGATTTGATACAGAGTAGAGTGAATGGAAGTTTACCAATACCATTGAGTATGAAATCATGATGTAATGTTTTTATGACAGCTGTGGAATGTAGCAGGTTTGATTAGTCATAATGCAGATACAAAAGATTGTTACTTCGCATGGTGCTCGACATTAAGAAAATTGCAAAGGACTGGTTGTCCCTGTGTCTGGAAAATGTGACTGGGTGTAGTATCTTTTTTTGGGTCAGTTGTGGCAATTGCAGCACAGTTCTTCAGTAAGGTTGTGTAATGTGGTAACACCTGCAAACGTGTGTACATGTAAACTATTCACTCACTCACATGGCATACCATATTATAAGAATAAACTGAAAAGAAAACGTAAAATTTATATATGATATGTTGTTTTACAGGGAGAGGCATTGTGACAACAATTCCACGGGAAAAGGGAGATTTTCTCCTTGTTTACAAGGGAGAAATTATAGATGCAGAAGAAGGGGAGAGAAGGGAAGAAAGTAATAGCACTGGATACAGATTCTTCTTCTTTTCTAAAGGGAAAGAGTTTTGGTGAGTTATAACGAGATTCTTTCTTTATTTACAGTGGTTCTAATTCAGTGGAAGAGCAGTGATTCTGATAATTATTCCATTATGTCCCAAGGTAGATAAAATGTTAGGCCATGATTACATAACTGCATTCATACTACTAGCAAAACTACTCTGCAGGTTTTCCCTGGTGCACAAATCATGTGCTTTAATGCAAATTTAGTTCAAATGACCCCCAACTTGGAGTGACACAGGGGTCACCAGGACAGAAAACTTATTCAGCCAGTAATTATGAAATGCTGCAATAACATGTTTTCAGCTCTGCCAAAATCCATTTTCCATTGATTCTTATTGTCTTTAAATAGTTCAAGCTGAGGGAAATGTTTGCAAATTTAATGTTTCTACATAAAACCCATTGAATTTGACCCTCAAAATAGATGAAACACGAGAGTCATGAAGACCCCAATTCTTGTAGCTGAGGGAAAACCTCTGCCTTTGGACTTACTGCGGTGTAATCAAACTGGTTTAAATTTTTATCTTTACTGGTCAAAGAAGCTTATGGGATGGCCTGTTGTCCATACCCCAACCCAAACAAATATTATCCAATTTTCATGAAAGTTGAGGCCAATGTTGTTCCCCATGAGATGCAGACCCCTTCTCAGGGTTTTCCCCGGGAATTTTGGAAAGCGCATAACAAACGGGGTGGGTGCAGGAGGTGTGCCCCTCCTGCATGTCAATTTTTCGTATTTAGTCGGTTGTAAATTATGGCCGTAGAGCAAAAAGGTGTAATTTCTTCTTAACGGTTCTTAAATGCCTAAAAGGCTTTATTGCGGATACTCTATACATTCATCTTTTTAAAACAATTACATTATTTCTATGAGTGTCTACAATAAAGGATTAATAAAGATGTAAGTAGGAGGAGGTTTGTCAATTTCAAGTCAAAATTATTCCTGTTGTCTTGAGCACTTGGTTATAATACAAAGTTAACACTCAAAAGGATAATTGACAATGTCTTCAATTTAAATGAAATTAAATGAAGATGAACACTTTCCTCGAATTTAATTAGTTTAATTCAAAGGATGACTGCTACTATCTGTAACATACAAATACAATATATAATGATTAGCTATCTCCTCCCCAAGGGATAAGTTTTTGAGGACAAAGTTTGGCCACTCCACCATCAGAAAACTACACACTGATTTCTCTCATTTATCTGAGAGTTGATGGATGTGGGGACATTTTGCTAGTTCAAAGTTTGGCCACTCCACCATCAGAAAACTGCCAACTGATTTCTCTCATTTATCTGAGAGTTGATTGATGTGGGGACATTTTGTGAGGACAAAGTTGGCCACATCATTATTAGAAAACTACAAACTGATTTCTCTCATTTATCTGAGATTTGATGCATGTTGGGACATTTTGCGAGGACAAAGTTTGGCCACTTCACCATCATAAAACTACAAACTGATTTCTTTCATTTATCTGAGAGTTGATTGATGCGGGGACATTTTGTGAGGACAAACATGGGCAACACCATTATCAGAAAACTGCAAACTGATTTCTCTCATTTATCTGAGAGTTGATTGATGTGGGGACATTTTGTGAGGACAAAGTTTGTCCACATCATTATTAGAAAACTACAAACTGATTTCTCTCATTTATCTGAGATTTGATGCATGATTGGACATTTTGCGAGGACAAAGTTTGGCCACTCCACCATCAGAAAACTAAAAACTGATTTTGTTCATTTATCTGAGAGTTGATTGATGCAGGGGACATTTTGTGAGGACAAACATGGTCCACACCATAATGAGAAAACTACAAACTGATTTATCTGATTTTACAAACTCATTTATCTGAGAGTTGATTGATGCGAGGACATCTCTTTTTGAGGACAAGCCAGGGCCACTCCATGATCAGAAAATACAAACTGATATCTCCCATTTATTCTCAAGCCAGCTTGCGGTGAGCGAGACAGTCATCATTATTTCAGTTTGGTGATTGTGCGTTTGTCCGTTCTAATTTGTCCAGACCATAACTTCTACAGTTATGCATGGATTTCAAAATAATTTGGCAGGATTGTTCTCCTTCATGAGAAGTGCCATTTGAAACATTTTTAGCTCACCAGAGCACGAAGTGCTCAAGGTGAGCTATTGTGGTCACAAGATGTCCGTCGTGCGTCGTCCGTCCGTCAACAATTTGCTTGTGAACACTCTAGAGGCTACATTTATGGTCCAATCTTTATAAAAGGTCTGTCTTAATGAAATCTCGGTAAATTTCCTATGTAGGTCATGTGGGTTAAAAAACTAGGTCACCAGGTCAAATAGATAAAAGACCTTGTGAACACTCTAGAGGCTGCATTTATGGTCCAATCTTCATGAAAGTTAGTCAGAATGTTTGTCTCAATGAAAGCTTGGTCAAGTCCGAAAGTTGGTCATGTGGTTTTAAAAACTAGGCCACAAGGTCAAATAGATGAAAGACCTCGTGAACACCCTAGAAGCTACATTTGTGGTCAAATCTTCTTGAAAGTTGGTCAGAATGTTTGTTTATTATGGGCATGATCAAACCATATGTTCCCATTATCTTCCTTTGATATGCCAATTTGTCAAACACAGATATGAAATCTCAGGTGAGCGATACTGGGCCACCATGGCCCTCTTGTTTAAGGTAGGTTCGAGGTCAACTTTGAGGGTCAAATGTTAAAATGGTCATAAAATGCATTTGTCCTGACCATAACTGCATGCAAGTAATTTGGCAGGATTTTTCTTGTAGATGAGTAGAAATGCTTTTTGAACAATTTTGAGAAAGGTCAAGGTCAAATGTTTAAATTGTCATAAATTTAGTATGTCCAGACCATAACATGGATCTCAAAATAATTTGGCAAGCTTGTTCTCCTTGATGAACAAAAGGGCCATTTGAAAAATAAATCAGGTAGGTCCATGGTCAAGATCATAATTGAAGGTCAAATGTTAAAATGGTCATAAAGTGAGATTGTCCTGACCATAAATTCTACACATGTGCATGGATTTCAAAATAATTTGGCACAATTGTTCTTTTTGATGAGAAGTACGGTACCATTTGAAAAAATTATTCAGGATAATATCGGATACAGAACAGCTAATTACATAGTTTGCTCCAAAGGCATGATTTAGAAACATCATCATGAGAAAAGTGATGAGATCTGGTAAAAAGGCTTCCTGAATAGTCTACAGCAGATTTGGAGAAATATACCCTTGTAGTTATCTATGAACAGAGTCGTATATAGGGTCAGGCAGACTTCTTGACGTCCGTTACGTAAAATACACTAC
The DNA here is from genome assembly GCA_947846245.1 of Cerastoderma edule. Lineage (NCBI taxonomy): Eukaryota > Metazoa > Mollusca > Bivalvia > Cardiida > Cardiidae > Cerastoderma > Cerastoderma edule. The sequence continues at coordinate 16,165,527 of OX401421.1, forward strand.
CAATACAGAAACATGTTTCGCTTAATATTGCAGAATTTTATATATAATTATATGACTTGATTGTGCATTTAATGCACAACTGAAGATAGTCCTAGGTTTAGTTACGAATTGTGTGTATGTGACTTCAGTTACACCAGTTTGACGTTACTGTGATTATAAAGGATAGCGCTATAAAAGAGTTGCAGTGTAGTTCTTACTTATTCATGATCCCAAAAAGCTATAGCTTCTGTTGACAGATTTGAATATTTTACTTAATTTCATTAAGGAATGCTGAATCCCAATATTAAACCGTATTTCATCTAGTTGTTTCCGTTAATGTAAAACAACTTGGTAGCCATTGTGTGGTATAGTCCCATATACAATATTTTCTGTTTCCAACCAATATAGGTACTCTTGACTGTTGTAATAGAATTTATCAAAAATACAATATCTTACATCAACAAAGATTCTTGGTTTTAATTCCAGCGGCATATTTAATATTTTAATATTTAATGTTTTCCATTAATATGGGTACTCTCGTCATAATAGAATAATATATCTTAATGTCAACAAGGATTCTGGTCTTTAATTGCAGCGTCGATGCTTCTGCTGAAAGTGGTCATTTTGGACGATTGGTGAATCATGGAAGAAAAGAAAAGAATGCGGCAATGAAAGAGGTCATGGGCAGCCTGTGTTTATTTTGTGTTAGGTATGTGTTTCAAAGAAATCTTTACTTTTAGCTCTAGACTAATGGCCAATGGCTTGGAGAACTTGTGCGATGGCAGTTCTGCCGTCCTTCCATTAACACAACAAAACCTGGGAATAAGGATTCATAGGAAAACATTGAAATACAGGTCATGTTCAAATTTCAGCAAAATCTGGAATGGAGTTATCTGCCCCTAAATCTGTCAAAGTTGACAACTTTTACCTGTGAACGTAATTACTTGGAACAAATTTTATCTTATTATTGACAAATTTCAGAAACCTTCCCCCAATTACTCAATGGCTAATCAAAACCTTTGCTTGTTAGTGTGAAATAGTCATTTTAATCTTGAATAAACTCTGCAAGTTCTACGTACATGTACCTATATGAATCATGAACTCAGCTCATAAAAAAAAGTCTTAGTTTAAGCTCACCTGTTCTAGAAGTGCTCATGGTGAGCTTTTGTGACCATGTGTTGTTCATGATGCAGCATCAACAATTTCTTTAAGCATCTTCTACTAAACCTTTTGTTTGATTTTGCTCAATCTTAACAAGAATGAATTTTGTGTGTAGCATTGTCTAATGGACCTTTGCGAAATTGTTCAAACCATGCCATCTGGCTGGGTAGCTCAGTGGTAAGGGTATCAGACTCGTGCTCTGGAGGTGATGGGTTCGATACCCGGTTGAGGCGAACATTCTTTCGGGCGATTTTTCCCATTGTCTCTCACCTGATTTATGTGAGAAAGTAGTCATGGCTTGGAAATAATGTCACTATAATTGCCCCTGACCTAATGCGTAAATCAGTAAAATTTAAGACCAGTTATCACTTCGGTAACTGAACAATTGGTATGTTTTCTTTATCTGTCAAAAACATTATTAATTTTGTTGACAAGTCATACCGATTATCGCTTCGGAAACCATTAATTGAAGTTATTTTGAAGTCTGTATGTTGCTCACCAAATGGCTTTCTGTAGAAACGCGAGGGTAAAGAACCCCAAAACATTATCTATCCATAACTACTTGAAAATATGCATCCTCTGTGGCATCGTTCCTAATGGATTTCTTCCGGAATGATTAATTAGATTGGTCAGAAATTAAGTAATAAAGATGCATCAATCTATTCTAAAAATGTTTTCCGAGATTCCAAAATGGCGGATGTCACTAATTGTTTGCAGAGATTTTTCGGAAATTTCGACTTGACCCTTTACGGTATATAGCGCCGTTCGCCGCCTTATCGATTACCGCATAAAACGCTTTTCGCCGCTATACCTATTACCGTATAAAACCTATTTTGACGTGCTATTGATGACCGCATAGAACGCTTTTTGACAGCTGATAAATTGATTTAACTTTAACCCTTAATTACACACATAAAAACACACATCACTTATTCCAAATTTCATTTTCCTCTTAAATAAATATGTTTTCTTTCATTTCCGATGATAAAATCATAGGGTCAAAGTTTAAACTTTTGCTCTAGAGAGAATCTTTTGATAATGGTCCCACGACACCCTTCTGGAATAAACGCTATCAAATTGAGATGAAGGGAATTCAAATTACCAACCCAAATAATATGAGAGGCCTTCAATATCCGGTCATAAAAGATCAAAACAATGCCGATTTGTAAAGACTCGATAAGGATTTCATGCAATTCTTTAGAAAATTAACACATTTCTAAACATACTATCCAATTAAAATAAGAGCGAGCATACGGCACGCAACCCGTAAATGATGTTTATGACACAGAGCTGTTGTTCAAAGTTGAATGGCGAATGAAAATAAAGCCGTCGAATAAAGGACGTTATAAAGACGGCTACTTAAAGTATTATGTCAATTTTGGTGCTTCCGATCACAGGTCAGACATCAATGTAGATTCAGAGCAGTCATTTGATCGGTCTTTTGAGCATGAAGATGATGAAATGCTGATAAATCTTACCAATTCGGGGACAAGCAAATTAGATTATTCCTCCGACTTTGACTACAATAACGAGCTTTTAATAGATTCATCACCAATGGAAACATATTTTACGGAAATATAAGCATAATTCGTTGCTATAATGAATTGATTTATACAGTTTTACATGTATTAGAGGATCAGGTTTGACTACGTTATGAAGCAATATTGCGTTGAATTTTTTTTTATTATTTGGAAACAGTTTTAATGGAAATAGAACCGAAAAACGATTCAGTTCTGTTGAGAAATATACAAAGACAAAGCATGTTTCTCCGTCATGAACGGCATTTTTCGTAAACAAAATTCCCTGCAATTGATGACAAAACAGAAAAACAAATTAGGGATCTCTCAGGGGGAACACATACGTCATTTATTACTTTTGATTTTGAATAATTCACACCGCAATATACAGTTTCATTGTTTGTCTAATTTTCTTCACCTTAATCTTAATATGAATGTATCACTAAAAAATAGAAAATGACATCAATTTAAAGGAAATTTTGTTCTCGTCGTCCTTTATTCTCTGTGAAAATCTATTGGAATAACGAAAATTGCATTAATCTTGGTTAAATTAACAGTACCCCAATCAGTGAAAATTATCGGAGATAATCCTGTGCAAATAGGTACCTAGGGTGACTGATTATGTATGCCTTAATGGTCTCCGATAATCGGATGGTTTATACCTATGGTGTCATTGATAAGCCTTATCTCTATACCTTAAAGGGTTAAACAGAATTTGAGGGCATTGAAAGGGCTGATTGGATAGATACATGTACAAACGACCCTTTGCTTTGTCATAGTTATCAAAATCAAATGAATAAATAATGTTTGCAGTAAAATCCTCATCTAAATGAACATTTAGATAAATGTAAACAATGATAAGGTATGTCACCTCTCTCTCTCTATCAACTTGCAAACAAATATTTTTATGGCTCAGATGTGTCAAATATGGCTGAAGATTTTTATTAAAAAAACGGCTCAAGCAATGGCTCAAAGATTTTTTAAATATGTAAACAGGAAGTTTTGTCAATTAGAATTTGTTCGTGATAAAACACTCTTCTAGTTTTTCATAATTGCATTGATTAAATATACATACATGTACAAATTACAACTAAATATTAAAAAGCAGCAATAAGTAAAAGATGAATCAAATCGAGCTTTAAGTGAATCGTTGCAGCTCTATGACCAAAGCTGTTGAAAGCGGCGTTAAACTACAAACAAACAAATCAAACCATGTCCCTGGGGTCAAAATTGGTTCCTACCCAGGGGTCAAAAGTGTTACAATGATTTATATTGTGACCACTTAAAAAATCTTCTCCCCAAGTCGAAAATTTAGCTCAGGGTTACCAAATTTTGTGTGTAGCATCATCTACCAAGATTGTTCAAATAATGCCCCTTAGATCAAAATTAGCCTACGCCTGGGGGTTAGAAGTTTTACATAGACTTGTATAGTGAAATCTTTGAAATATACTTGACCCAAACCATAAGGCCCAGATCCCTGCTATTTGGTGTTTAGCATCATCTAGTGGACCTTTATCAAGTTTGCTCAAGTCATGCTTCTGACAAAATTGGCCCCACCCCAGGTGTCACAATTTTAGAATATTTTGAACATTCTGTAGGCCACATTTATGACCCAGCCTTCATTAAACTCTCCAGGAGTGATGTCCTTAACAAATTCCAGAGTGAGTTCAAATGCTGATTCTGTTGTTTAATTTAGCAGGTCATGAGATCAAATTAAAAAGAATGTGAACTTGCGAGGGTAAAAAGGTTTCACCCACACAGCTGGCTTACAGCAGGGGCATTTTCGCATAGTCCATCCACATGGTTGCCTAAGAATAAATTGTTGGCCCTTTCCTTCTTGCAAATGCCTTTTAAATGTTTTGGAACCAGAATCAACCACAATCAAGCAGCTCTTGTAGTATACTTGGTATAATCATAGAAAATGTCCTCTAATTATCACTTGCAAAAAAAAAAGTGCAGCATAAGGGCAATTAGTCTCAGGTGACCTTTCAGGGCCATCATGGTCCTCTTATTTTTATGGAACTTTAGTAATAAAAGAAAATGTGATTTCCTTCATTAGTACATGTATTTTACAAAAATATTTTCAGAGATATACATGCTGAAGAAGAAATCCTTTATGATTATGGTTTGAAGAACTTGCCATGGGACAAACCAAAGGTGAGTAATAAACTAGTGATGGGCTTATAATTGATTAAAATCAAAATCAGTTGGTTTTGCAAAAAATGAGAAACAGATTATATTAAGTCTTTAGCTCTGCATGAACTCTTTGTGACTGTTGTATGTCCATTGTTGTTCCTCTGTTCACAATTTCTTTAAACAACACCTCCTAAACTACTAGATGGAATTCTTTCCAACTTGGTAGGAATTATACCTTGGTCAAGGTCTTTCAAAGTTGTTCAGTGGGCCTTTACCAAGATTGTTCAAATTATGCCCCTGGGGTTTATAGGGGCTCTGATATTGTGGGTACTTGTTTTACATAGATTTATACTGTCAAACTTTGCTAGTTCTTAGTTGAAGGACCACTGAAAATTGTACAAACCTACCTAGGTACGAACTACCGCATTGGGTAATTTCCGTGGCTAAATTATCTGGATTGGATGATTGAACAGACTACTAATTAGCAATATATTGTGATCTTTGTAAATTCAAATTCAAATAGATTCCCAGCACTGCTGGACAATTGAAAAAATAGATTGAATACATAAATGATAGATGTTGCCAGTCTGAGGTTTAATTAAAATTTAATTGTAATACACTTAGATAATGTTTAGTTAGTATAAGTAGTGTTTAAGGTGCAGCGCAAAACTGCATATTGTGCTTTTAACTTTATTATATGTACATGCTTCCTATGTATTGCAGCCAAGTAGAGAAGGTAAATTTTCCAACAAAATTACATTTATTGCTGCTTCTGAAAGTTTCTGTTTATGCCCACAAATGTAACAGTCTATGCGAAAGTCAAAATATGTTAAGGGACACAATTTCATGAACAGTATTCAAACTGAAGTACTTGTTTTCAGCCAATGACGCCACTGGACTTCGAGTAATTACTTCAAATCCAACTGCGTCATTGACTGAAATTGTTACTTGACTATTCCTCCAGTCCAGTAACACTTATAAAAAATTAAGGCTAGAAGTGTAGACCTGTAAAATTTTTAGCTCACCTATGCACGAAGTTAATTTATTTGGGATACCACTTTTATACATATACAAGTTAATCCATTACCACATAACACAGTTTTGGATTATTTCAATTTGAAAGAGACTGCAGACGACAAAATCAAAGTTGAACAATTTGAATTTATTTACTCTTATAGGGTAGAAAGCATGATGGGTTAAGGAAAAATTGCTTATTATGAACAATTTTTCATATTCCTACAATGCTTTTCTAAGTTATCTATCATGTAAAAAGACGTATCTTTGAGTTATTAGGTTTAATAGTCTCCTACTGGTTTTTAGCTCCTCCAGCTTATGTCATGGCGAATTGTCCGTTGTCTGTGCGATAACTTTTTCTTTAAACTACTTCTTCTCCCTAACCACTTGCCTAATTTGGTTGAAACTTTGTAGGAAGCATCCTCTCAATGTCCCCTTCTAAATTCCTTCAATTTTTTTTTTTATCGATTCAAAATTCTGGTTTCCATGGCAACCGAAAGAAATAAATCTTCTTCTCCAGAAGTGTCTAGCTGATTTTAAAATAATTTTGTAGAAATGTTCTTTAGGTTACGCTCTATCTGATTCCTTCAAGCCATGTTGATTGGTGGAAAAACATGGCCACCAGGGGGCAGGGCTGTTTGGAGTTTGGGCTGTGGAGCGATACTGGCCCTCTTAGGCCTCTTGTTATTAATTAAAAATGCAGTTTTCATTGGATTTTCGTCAAACTTGAACAGTGTGTTTATAGTGATGAGAGCTTGGACGCTTTCAATAATGAGCAACACCGGGATCATTAAGTCAAGAATTATCTCCCCTTGAATTAATGAGAAGTGTAAAATTCAGCTTGTTTATGCAATAAAGTCTTCAATTTTCTTTGGATTGTCTTCAAACTTTCACAGTGTGTTTATATTGATGAGAGCTCGGACACACAATAATGAGCAACATCGGATCATTTAGTCTGGAATTATCTCCCCTTGAATTTGTGAAAATTGTTAAGTTCAGCTTATTTATGCAATAAAGTCCACAGTTTTCATTGGATTGTCCTCAAATTTTAAGTGTGATAACATTGATGAAAGGTTGGATGCTTTCGAGAATGAGCAACATCGAATCACTAAGTCAGGAATTATCAAAACAAAATAAAAAGGGCAAAATAAGGAGCACATGTTTATGGTAATGCACTCCCAGTTCAAGTGTTCTGCTTACTGACAATTCTACAATCATGGACTCAAATCATGCCACCAAACACAGAACATTTAATCTTTCTGTCTAATGTTTTACAGATCTTCCCAATGAGGATAAACTTGGAACTCGTCACAACTGGAATGAACAGATTGACGATGTAGAATCTGCATGTACCAACCCAGGACTTCAAACCTTAAAAGCCATTGATATGATACCAACAGAGTCTGTGTCAAATGAGAGACATGATCTGCAACAAGAGACAACAAGTGATATTGATGAAATTCCATCTCAAGGACAGAATGAGGCTAAACTTGGAACTGGTGACAACTTGAATGAACAAAACAACAATGTAGAATCTTCATGTACCAATCAAGGACTTCGAACCTTAGAGGCCATGGATGAAATACCATCAGAGTCTGTGTCAAACGAGAGACATAATCGGCAACAAGAGACAACGAGTGCCATTGATGAGGTTCCATCACAAGGAAAGAAAAGTGTCTACCATGTCCAACCAAGACTTCTACCAGAGACAACAACCGCCACGGATAAGGTTCCATCAGGAGGAATGAAAGATGTCTGCCATGTCCAACCAAAACTTCTGCCCAAGACAACAAATGCCATTGATGAGATTCCATCACAAGGATGGAATAACGATAGACTTGGAACTGGTGACAACTTGAATGAACAGATCATTGATGTAGAATCTTCAGGTACCAAAACAGGACTTCAAACCTTAGAGGCCATTGATAAGATACCATCAGAGACTGTGCTAAACGCAAGACATGACCTACAAGAAGAGACAGCTAGTGCCATTGATGAGGTTCCATCAGGAGGACAGAATGAGGGTAAACTTGGAACTGATAAAAACTTAAATGAACAGATCAACGATGTAGGAACTTCAAGTACCAAAACAGGACTTCAAACCTTAGAGGCCATTGATAAGATACCATCAGAGTATGTGCTAAACGCAAGACATGACCTACAAGAAGAGACAGCTAGTGCCATGGATGAGGTTCCATCACGGGGACAGAATGAGGGTAAACTTGGAACTGGTGACAACTTGAATGAACAGATCATTGATGTAGGATCTTCAGGCCCCAAAACAGGACTTCAAACCTTAAAAGCCATTGATAAGATACCATTAGAGTCTGTGCTAAACGCAAGACATGACCTACAAGAAGAGACAGCTAGTGCCATTGATGAGGTTCCATCAGGAGGACAGAATGAGGGTAAACTTGGAACTGATAAAAACTTAAATGAACAGATCAACGATGTAGGAACTTCAAGTACCAAAACAGGACTTCAAACCTTAGAGGCCATTGATAAGATACCATCAGAGTATGAAACGCAAGACATCCTACAAGAAGAGACAGCTAGTGCCATGGAAGGTTCCATCACGGGGACAGAATGAGGGTAAACTTGGAACTGGTGACAACTTGAATGAACAGATCACTTCAGAAGGGCCACCATTAGAGTCTAAACGTGACCTATAGTGCCATTGATGAGGTTCCATCAGGAGGACAGAAAGAGGGTAAACTTGGAACTGATAAGAACTTGAATGAACAGATCAATTATGTAGAATCTTCAGGTACCAAAACAGGACTTCAAACCTTAGAGACCATGGATGAGATACCATCAGAGTCTGTACCAAATGTGAGACATGACCTACAACCGGAGACAGCGAGTGCCATGGATGAGGTTTCATCAGGAGGAATGAAATGTATGCGCCATGTCCACCCAAGACTTCTGCCTGAGACAACAGATGCCATGGATGATGTTCCATCACGAGGACAGAATAAGGATAGCGTTGGAACTGGTGACAATTTGAATGAACAGATCAACGATGTAGAATCTTCAGGTACCAAAACAGGACTCCAAACCTTAAAGACCATGGATGAGATACCATCAGAGTCTGAACCAAATGTGAGACATGACCTACAAACAGAGACCTTGAGTGCCATGGATGAGGTTCCATCAGGAGGAATGAAAGATGTCTGCCATGTCCAACCAAGACTTGTGCCCGAGACAACAGATGCCATGGATAAGGTTCCATCAGGAGGAATGAAAGATGTCTGCCATGTCCAACCAAGTCTGCCCGAGACAACAGATGCCATGGATGAGGTTCCATCACAGGGATGGAATAACGATAGACTCGGAACTGGTGACAACTTGAATGAGCAGATCAACTATGTAGGATCTTCAGGCCCCAAAACAGGACTTCAAACCTTAGAGGCCATTGATAAGATACCATTAGAGTCTGTGCTAAACGCAAGACATGACCCACACGAAGGGACAGCTAGTGCCATTGATGAGGTTCCATCAGGAGGACAGAAAGAGGGTAAACTTGGAACTGATAAGAACTTGAATGAACAGCTCAACGATGTAGGAACTTCAAGTACCAAAACAGGACTTCAAACCTTCGAGACCATGGATGAGATACCATCAGAGTCTGTACCAAATGTGAGACATGACCTACTAACAGAGACAGCGAGTGCCATGGATGAGGTTTCATCAGGAGGAATGAAATGTGTGTGCCATGTCCACCCAAGACTTCTGCCCAAGACAACAGATGCCATGGATGAGGTTCCATCACGAGGACAGAATAAAGATAATCTTGGAACTGGTGACAACTTGAATGAATGGATCAAATATGTAGGATGTCCCCTTGAAAAACACTCGGGTGGGATTTTTGTCCCATCCAAAAGTAATTCCTGGGTTTAAAACCCATTGCCTGACAACAAATTTTATATTTTTAGATTGCTATTATAGGGTACAAACATTGTGGGAAAAAGAGAAACTGCTCATAATGAGTAATATCTCCTTTTCCTACATTGTTTTCCAAAAACATCTACCACAGACATGTAACAATACAGAATTTTGGTAATGGGTTAAAAATCCAAATGTCTCATTGATTATGAAAATGTCCCCATAGTTATAGGCCTGATGGGATAATTGTCCCCTGTAGGAATAATCCTTGGCAGAACACTGTTATTGTCAAGTCAAAGTGCATTAACAGTGTTCCATTGTTAGCTCTACTAGCCAAAGGCCAGAAGATGTTATGTCATAGCACTTTGCCCGCTGTCCGTCGTAAACATTATTGGTGTCGCGGCAATAACTTTAAACAAATGTTTTCCGACTTTGACCAAACTCTGTGAATAGTTATTGTTAGTGTAATAATTTTAGCAGAATTTCCCATCTTAACTTCTTTATTCCTCCTGTAAATCTTATGCTGTTGGTATTATCTTGTTGAGACAATTCTGGTGAGTACCAACAACAAAGGATTTGTTGAGAATTGGTGGATATTTTATATGGAACAGTCAGTTGTTCTTACATTGCAATTTGGTTGTATTGATACGGACCCACAGAATTATAGTACTGAGCTGGTTGATTCAAGCTGATACACATAAATAGCCAATATATTGTTGATTTTTCTCATTCTGTGACTCAAATGTTATGAAAAAAATGTATGAAAACATGAAAAACTTTGCAGCAGCTGTTCTGAAACATAACAGTTCATGTGATTGGGGGTGGGGAGAAAGCAGTGTTGAACTCTTCCCCTGTTACAAGAAATCTGCAGCAAAATACTTTCAAAACATGTAGAGACAAAGCAACAAAAGTCTCTGGATAACTGCATCATTATTTAGATAAAGTTGGAAAACATTGTGATAACGGAAGAAATTGCTCAATTTGAGCAATTTCTTCTTTTGTCACAATGATTTTAAAAGACGTCTACTTTAAAGATGTGCAATGCCCTCTGTATTAGGGAAAGGGTTTGATATATGCTGTCAGTAAACAGTGATGGAAGAGTCCAGAAGTTGCATCTATTTTAGACTTCCATTATACAGTGGGAATAGAGACATTTTCTGTGTTGGGACCAGAGCTCAACCAGATAAGAGGGCTATTTCTCATCCTAACTTCTTTATTATAACTCCCCTAAACCCTATGTTGTTGGTATATTCATTAGAATCGACTGTTCTGATGGGTACCAACAACATAGGATTTGATGCGAATTGTGGGATATTTTTAAGGAAACCGTTTTACGCATGCGCTTATCTGGACCTCTGGATACATTGACCTGTGAATGCCGTATTTTAACCCTTTCCTTCTTACAAGAAATCTGCAGCATACTACTGTGGACAACTAGGCAAAATGACAGTCTATGAATAACTGTTTAATTGTTTTATAAAATATGAAAACAATGTGACTAAAGGGGAATTTGCTCTTGATGAGAAAACTCCTCTTTTGTGAAATTGTCACGTTTTCAACAGTTATCTGTTTGCAGACACATCTATGAGAACTAGGATATATTTTGAACAAACCCTCCCTTACCCAGTATTTCTTCTTTTGTCACAACGTTTAAGTCATCTGATGCAGATACATTCAAATGTGTATCAAGGGGTTAATGGGTTAACTAAAAAGGCACACGTTTTAAAATTTATAATTGTGCAAAAATATTTTTCTAGACTTAAATGGTGCACGCTGAATGAATTTAATATTCGCAGGTGCACATGGATGATCAAAACTTAAACATGGTCAAGTTAGACCAGTTTTCATTTATTTTTTATGAGTCGAGCTTTGACAAAACCGGTCTTAATGCATCTGCGTAAAATGTCATTCCGGATCAGTCTGTGCTGTACGGGACGATATTTTTTCGCAACCCATGGATTTAAGTCTAAAAGAACCTTCATAAAACAGAAAATACCATAGTAGCCGAAAAGGTGGTCCCGGATCAGCCTGTGCAGACAGCACATGCCGATTCGGGGCATTTCACGCAGATCCATTAAGACTGATTCTGTCACAAAATTGCTCAATTATGTACATTGTATAAAGATAATAAATTGAAATTTAAAAATAAATCCGAATATCTTGTTTCTTCCGAGACCGACAGACAATTTACGTTGTCAAAGAGAGGTGGAGATTAGAAAGAGAGGGTCGACCCATTTGTGTATCAGGAAGAAGTCCAGATAAAGGGGTATCCAAGACTTTCATAGCAGGCCCGTAGGAAGCTTTTCTGATTGGGGATCACCACAATTATTGGGGGCTTATCTTCACAATCGATGACTATGGTCATCGGGTGATTACTGATTAACACATCTGCCACAAATATTGGGGGTGGGGTAGGATGATCAAACCCCATGTTCCTACGGGCCTGCATGATGGCAATAATTCAGAAGTTCTTCGCGGTATCACCAAATCCATATTGTGAGTACTCATCAGAAACGTCTCAATGAGACATTTCTACTGAGTACCAACAACATTGGGGTTAGAGTAGAAATAAAAGAGCATTGGAAACCCCATTATCTGGGGGCTCTGATATATGAGACACCCCGAGAACTCGGTTACAGCGTAGACCATGTCCTCACGACAGTGATGTTGCAGACATTAACCGAGTTTTGTTTAGGAATGGCTGCTGTAGACAGATGTATTTCAGTTATATCATGGCGGTCAATGCACCCACGCATCCTGGCATTTCCTCAAGCAGTAGATCTACTACACGGCATTCTTACCGAGTCGTTGACTGCTTACCCACATACACATTGTCCAGTGGTGAGAGGCGAATCGAAACATCCTGACACATCCGAAATTATTGTTGGCCCAGCCGGGGTTTCAACCAGCGACCTATGTATGTCATCTCACTCGAAGTCGGTGACGCTACCGGCAGAGTTTATTGGGCTAAATCCATTACCCCATATATAATTTTGTGGCTGATCCAAATGCAGCATTACATGTAGGTGGTAAGAAAAGCAAGCACTAATGATATGATAGATCTTTGACCGGTTGGCCTGGTATGAGGATAATTTGACTGGATGGGGTACATGTATTCTAGTCGGTGAGGCAGCTCCACTGGTAACACCAGTAATTTCTGTCGTAAGCAAACCCCGTCACTATAAGAGACTTGAGAGAAACTTTTTGCTGGGACATGTCCCCAGAATATTCTCTCTCAGAGACCGAGAGAAACGTTTTGTTGGGACATGTCCTCAGCATATTTTATCTCTTGTCCCAAGAATATTCTCTTTCAGAGACTGAGAGAAATGTTGTGTTGGGACATGTCCCCAGAATATTCTCTCTCAGAGACCGAGAGAAACGTTTTGTTGGGACATGTCCCAAGCATATTTTATCTCTTGTCCCCAGAATATTCTCTCTCAGAGACTGAGAGAAATGTTGTGTTGGGACATGTCCCAAGTATATTTTATCTCTTGTCCCCAGAATATTCTCTCTAAGAGACTGAGAGAAATGTTGTGTTGGGACATGTCCTCAGAATATTTTATCTCTTGTCCCCAGAAAGTTATCTCTTTTTTTCCTAATTTGTTCGTTATCGTTAATTGCAGTGGTGATGGTGTAAGGGGTGCCACTGTGATCTGAAATTGCGAAGAGAGACGGGGTTGGTACCCTTGGAAGTGGGTGTCCCAAGTTTTCCGGTATGGGTGTATTGTCCCCACTTTACGTTTTGAAACATCCAGAGAGAGAGTGAGAGAGAGAAAGATCGAAAGAGAAAGCGAGAGAGAGAGACATAGAGAGAGAAAGATCGAAAGAGAAAGAGAGAGAGAAATAGATAGAGAGACATAGAGAGAGAAAGATCGAAAGAGAAAGAAAGAGAGAGAGAGAGACATAGACATAGAGAGAGAAAGATCGAAAGAGAGAAGAGAGAGAGAGAGAGAGAGAGAGAGAGAGAGAGAGAGAGAGAGAAAGAGAGAGAGAAAGAGAGAGAGAGAAAGAGAGAGAGAGAAAGAGAGAGTGAGAGAAAGAGAAGAGAGAGAGAGAGAGAGAGAGAGAGAGAGAGAGAGAGAGAGAGAGAGAGAGAGAGAGAGAGAGAGCTAGGTGGTTTAATATTTTAATATTAGTATTACGGAGAAAGGACTGGCCACCATGCGTAGGAGAATTATGATACAACAGGACCAGTGCAGATTATCCGATAATAGATTGCTTGTCCGGTCCTCGGAACAAAACATCGAGTGCTTGGAAAGCATCTCCAGCAATAAATCAGGCTTACATAACAAACACTTATTTATATGTAAACTCGTTTCCTCATACGCTATTTTGTGAACTCTAGAGTGAGGTTTATCTTGTCACGAATACCAGCTCTGTTCCGATAACAAAGTGTCGGAAAATATTTGTCATATATTTAGGGTTATAAATAAATAAATTGCAGTCACGCGACGACTTTTGACGTCATGTAAGTTCGTCATTAAATATGACATCATGTATAGATCATAGAAACTTGTTAACTGTTTTTTTATCGTGCGAGGTTTTCTTTTTTCTTGATGAATCCATCAAGGTAACATGATACATAAACAACAGATGGATGGAGTCTTTGTATAGGAAAAGTTATCGCGTCGATTCATTGAATAATATTCCTACGCATTGCTCGAAAACAATTCTAATTCAAGATACCAACAACCTATTTTCTGTGACGGTGAAGTTGTACGTCGGGTCCGGGACACAAGAGTCGTGGGTTAGATTCCCGTGCCAGTCGCATCTAGCGACTGTTCATTAATCTACATCCGGCACGAGTATAAGAAGATCCGTGTTCCCAAGAAATTACGACTTCGTAATTAAACTTAAGAACTTTCTTATTCTGAATCACGATCATCATACTAAACTGAGTAGGACATATGGGCCGTGTTCTTTACGTTGCTTTTTTAGCATTTATCAGATCATATGAGAAAGCGTTAAGACTTACTCTATATCATTGCTTTACTCAAGTTTGAGCAGAAAATTAGAGTGCGAGTTCAGTGCTAGATCACCACTTAACCTCGATACTCAAACTGATACTCAAAGTTGAGCAATCTTTGTCAGCTTAAGCAAAATATAGTACTTCAGACTTTACCAAACGCCAAAGGTTCGACTGTTCCAAATTAAAAGAGTTTGCAGACGACAATTCAAATTCTGATGAATTCTGAAAATAATCTTTTGATAGGGTAGAAAAGATTGTTTGCAAAAGGAGAAGTTTCTCGTATCGAGCAGTTTCTTCCTTTCCCGTAATGTTTCCCAGAGCCGTCTGCAGCGAAGTGGTAAAATGTTGTAATTGTTTGGTAATCGGTTTAGAGCGCTTCGTAAAAGCGGACTCGGGTCAGGTATCTAGGATGCAGAACTAAGTTTGATTTTTTTATAGTGAAAGAATTCTTTTTACATTCTTTGACATTAATTCTGTTTAAAGTCGATGATTAAACATGTTACAGATCCGTACAAAAGGCAACAAATCACATGAGAGCGTTTACGTTGTATAGTTAAAAGTAAATCGAAGTATTGAACATCATTTCAAATCACGATTTTTGATCGATAACTCGTACATACTAGTGAAATCATAAGTTTTGATAAATACCTGTTTCCTTTATCCAATTAAATGGCTACTTATATTTTGTATTTAAGATCTATATTTGAAAACGAAAGTGCAATGAAACTACTATTGCAAGAAGTAATATGGCGTCTTCTGTATTATGTCAGAGGTTTTTTCGTTGGATAAACCGTATGGGTTCAGATTGCTATCTCAGCGTGTTGCAACCCTAACGTTCGCGGCGAACTGTGAAGGAATGAATTATTTCTGGGTAAACACGTTAAACCAATTTGTTGTTATCGGAGAGCACCCGACGTTGTGGGGTATAAAACCTGTTCTGTTTATCACGCTGACGATCTAAAAAGTACGAGTTCAAAACAAAGAAACAATCATAAAACTATGCTCGATAGGGAACGTATAACCCTTTGCATGTTACTTCACTCAAATTAACACAAATTGTAAACTTAAAAAGACTCTTTATACATCAGCCGCTGATGACGATTGGGGAAACATAGATAGAAAGACACGTGTTTCATATACTCTCTCTCTCTCTCTCTCTCTCTCTCTCTCTCTCTCTCTCTCTCTCTCTCTCTCTCTCTCTCTCTCTCTCTCTCTCTGTCTCTCTTGCTTTCTCTCTCTCTCTCTTTCTATCTCTCTCTCTCTCTCTCTCTCTCTCTCTCTCTCTCTCTCTCTCTCTCTCTCCTCTCTCTCTCTCTCTCTCTCTCTCTCTCTCTCTCTCTCTCTCTCTCTCTCTCTCTCTCTCTCTCTCTCTCTCTCTCTCTCTCTCTCTCTCCCTCTCTCTCTCTCTCTCTTGCTCTCTCTCTCTCTCTTGTTCTCTTTCTCTCTCTCTCTCTCTCTCTCTCTCTCTCTCTCTCTCTCTCTCTCTCTCTCTCTCTCTCTTTCTCTTTCGCTCTTCTCTGTCGATCATTTAAGGAGGTCAAGTGAACTCCGAGGTATAAATGTATAAATACATATACAGAGAGAGAGAGATAGAGAGAAAGAAAGCATTGAGCGAGAGTCGTATTACGTTGACAATTCATTATTTTGTAAATATATTGTTTGAAATAACGATTTATTGTATTTGTATAAGTCAAATAATATAAAAATGTCTTAGAAAACGGCCATATGACAACTGTGGTGACAGTGAACAATCCCATAGAGAGGGATCACTGTCAAGAGTTTGGTAATTTTATTTTCAGAGCGCTCGGTTTTTGCTTTGAACACTTAAGACATTTATTGAATAGTTATCCACGCCAAGACGTGAGGAGCTATTCTAACTCTCCAATACTGACAAATGAATGCTATGTGTTGCCTCAGTAATACTTCATGATTCGTGACCCGGAATTTAGCGCGAACTCCAGTGATCCATTTTGATGGTATATACTGTGGTAAACAAAGCATGCTTAACTACTCGGGTATTTCCGTGATCTGAGAATTACACCTCGTACATTAGTGTAGGGTTATGAATTTAGTGTGGATCGGCTATTAACATGTTTCCGATAAAACATACATGTCGAGTAGTTCAATGTATATGTAAGTGTTGTACATATTTCAAACCATTTATTTTGGTCTGTAACGCATATGTAATAGTGAAATCAGAAGGGGTGTATTTTGTTTCCTTAGTTAAATAAGATAACTGTTTTGAAATTCCACTTGAAAACGAAATTACAACGAAAGTAGCCTTGTAAGAAGATATATGGTGATTTCCATATCATGTCAGAGGTATTTTCATTGGATAAACCCGATGGGTTCAAATTGTTAACAAACCTTGCGTTCAATAAGGAAAAAAGTTCGCGAATAGTTCGCGAATAACCGTGCATCGAAGGAGTACACAACAATATATCCGTGAACGTTCGTGGATTTGGCAAACGGAAGAGGCGAACAAACGAGAAAATATATTGGACTACGATTTAAATCAATGTATGATGAAATGTTTTCATTGTTTCTGTTATGAAAACAACGTAGTTCGTAATTGAATTGAAACGAATGTGCTTTGATATTCTTAATTTCATTCTAAGCCACAAGAAATTTGAGGTGTCTTTTGTCATTAATCCAAAATGTGATTATTTTAACAGTGGCGTAGTCTGGCAACCTTTTTCGCATACAGACAGTCACATAATCCCATATTAGGGTTTTAACTTTTTTCGTACATAATTTCAATTATGTTGCTGTTGTTACTTTTGCCTTATTCAATTGCTTTCGATAGGAGAATCACATCATTTGGCGGGTATATTTCTCTTCGATCAAAAGTCGTTCCATTGAGAGAATTCTTTCGCCGCAAACATTTATTCACATTTAGGAATCTAATGTATTGTTTTAGAGCTTCATATCGGCTACAAAAAAGGACAACATAACAGGGTTTTTCACGGATCGGATGTGATCGTGTCTTTAATAGGTTACTTTGCTCGGTTCGTTTCAAAACCTTCAAATTTAAGATCAAAATATACGTGACAAGCTCTTCCCCTTTTCCCACAATGTTTTCTGTCGTATCAAAATGAATTTGAAGTTTCATCATATTTGGAAATGTCGTCTGCAAACTCTATCAATTCAGCACAGTTGGTGTTTGGTAAAGGGTTAAGGAATAACGTTCCTCATATCTGTGAACAAGCACCCTTTATGCTCACTAAACACAATTCAGCTTCTTGAAACTTTAAAATGGTTCAAATTGTAAACAAAAGCAAACAACGAACAAAGGCGCAAAACGTGCCCGTATTGCGAGGGCAAAATTTCTTAGGGAAACAAGATAATTCGCTTTCTAATTCTTCTACAATAGACACGTAAAGATAAGTTGGACTTGTTTTTAAATCAGAAATTAGCAAACGTTTTAATTTAAAAACATATTACTGTGGTTTAATTTGGAATACTTCCAAGAATCATTCTTCGTGTCGGCGGATCACCTGTCTTCTTTTTAAAGTAGATGTTTATTCACCCTTCTACCTCTTTCCTAAGGTTTTCTTTCATTTCATTTCGAATCAAATTATCTTAGTGGGAAGGAGTTACATTCAAAGCCATACATGCGCTCATTTACACTTAAATTGTGAAATTTCTAGTATAATTGAAATTAACTCAAAAGTAATTTAAATTTCCTTTTACAGAGGAATTGATACTGTAACACGTTCACATGATGCATAAGAATTGTTTACAACTAGCGATAACACAAGGTCAGTTGAGAAACTTTGGGAACCAATAAAACCCAAATTTTCCATCTTAAATGTTCACATTGTTAATATTGGATAAACGACATTATTTGTTTGTGCGTTCACATGATTTTCTTACCAGATTATCGCCACTCATCAATCCGTGCCCCCTTGCTATTTTAGATGATACTCGAACATTGAAGTTGAATTGGTGGGCACCAAATTTGTGTAAATAGCACTTTGAGAAATAAATAATAAATCGCTCATGCGTTATATTGTCATGATTCTGTGGTTTTTCGCTATATTTCAACTTATTCTATTATTAAAAGTAAAATAACTCATATGACCCAGTTTCGGCAGTTCTTCTGATCGCCAGTACGCCTTTAACGTGACCATGATAGAATTGTGATAGAGTTTCTCGAACTTCTAAAGCTGCTTAAAGCTGTTCATTCACAGATATACGGAAACTTTGACATCTAAAGAGTATTTCTTTTTAACTATATGGCAGCTCTTATATTTTGTGAGGGGAAAAAAATGCCATAAAAATTAATATAAATAAATATATATATATCATATATTGTTTGAGTGTTTTCTTGCTTCGATGTCTATTTGCTTATTTTTCGAAGAATAAAAACTCAGCCATGTCAGTTTGTTTTCTATCTATTGGACCACTTGTTTTCAACATCTATGGAAGAACAAATTCAAAACTGAAATTGGAATATGTTCCAGTTCCAGGGTAATCGATTAGTAATTAACAACTACATCTTTTCTCTTCAGAACATATACTATTATTCAACAGCGTTGCAACGGGTTTGAGACCCATTGCATGTCGTAAGTGCCTACATAGATATATAGACACATTCCGAATCAGTCATGCATTCAATAGCCAGTTTTCATTTGTTGCAACCATATTTCATTTCGACTTGCAAATTGTCTTACGTGTGAACAAGCGCGTTTAACCCTTTCCCAAACAATAACGACATTTGACGACTTTGTTGCAGACGACTTTGGGAAACATTGTTGGAAAAGGAGAAATTGCTCGTAACGAGCAATTTCTCCTTTTTCCACAAAGTTTTCAGCCCTATCAGAAGATCATTTCTCAATATCATCACATTTTGAAATGTCGTCTGCAAACTTTTCCATTTGGTACATTCGAAAATCTGTCGTTTGGTTAAGGGTTGAAAGACTGTGTATCGAGTTTCCTGATGCGCCTAGTTATCTCAAACTCGGAGTGAGAGTAAGAAGGCGTTGTTTCTAACATGAGATCAGTTCGATTGTGGTAGGCTAGTTCACATGAAATGAGATCTGCGAGTTATCGCTGTAATTGAGAATGAAGAATTTAAATGCTATCGGATTTTGAGTGTGGTGGTTGGATGTAAAGTGTAGGAAGAGAATTTTTTTTATTGTTTTTTGTTTGTTTTTAAGTACTAGAATCTATGCTAAAATATGGAGTCTATTCATCGTTTCTTTGATGTAGTTTCATGTTGAATTATATTAGGACCACTCGCTAACAATAGTTACAAATTAGAGTTTTGTTCGCAATTTTACCGACAATTTCTCTTTTTTCAAGATGAAAATGAAAACAATAACCTATGATTTCTTTGAATTGTTTGTTTGTGCCAATATTTGATATTTGTTTATCGTAATTGAAGTCCTCAGTTTGTGATTAAAATGAACTTCTAACGATTTTATGCATTGCTTCTTTATGTCCGGTAAGTTCAAAGTTGGACATATTTATTGGAAACAAATAAAAATTGTGTTTTTGTGTTAATAGTATTTTGTACATTCTGCATAGAATACGCGAAAAAGAGCAAAACCTACACGCATAGCATATGATGTGGAATAACAACAACGTTTTCTATCTATAAAAGAGAATCGACCGAAATGCTGTAACATCAAAGTGACGTAAACAACTGCATTGGATTTAACAAGTGATATATACCTGTTACATCAGAGCGAAATGTGAAAACACAGTAAAATCGAACAACTTTTATACTTACGTACGTACAACATCAATACCTACGCGTTGCCTTAGTATGTCCGCGTTACCTTAACCCTTTCCCAAACAATAACGAAATTTGACCACTTTGTTGCAGACGACTTTAGTAACCATTGAGGTAAAAGCAAAAATTGCTCGTGACAAGCAATTTTTCCTTTTCCCACAATGTTTTCTGGCCTATCAGAAGATTATTTTCCAATTTTATCATATTTTGAAATGTCGTCAGCAAACTCTTTCAATTTGGGACAGTCGAAATTTCTTTGTTTGGGAAAGGGTTGATACTTACGTATAGCCTATGCGTAAGTACATATAGATAACCTTATCAATTAAAGGTGATACAAGATTTTCTTAATACTAAGATGTGACAAAAAGTGCCCAAAATTAGTAACCACCACACTTCAATTTCGTACATGACCTTAAACTGTGACGTCATAGATGTCGCGTCGAAATTCAATCGGAACAACTCGGGTATTTCCGTGAGCTGTGAAATACACCTCGGATATAAGTGTAGGGTTACAATTTTTCGGGTAAATCGGCATCCGCCGATGAACACCTTTTCTAAGCGTGCATGTTAAGTAGGTCAATGTGTATGGAAGTGCTGGACATCCTTTTCAATCACTTTTGATCAGTAACTCATACCAAATGGCGAACTTGTTGTTGTGACATGTATACTTGTTTCCTCAATCAAATTTAACGACTTTTTGGATTTTACGTTCAAGATCTATTTTTAGAAACGAAAGAAAGTGACGTCATTCTCGCGGGAAACAATATGGCGTCATCCCTATTATTTCAGAGGTGTTTTCTATTGGATAAACCCGATGTGTTCAGATTGGTCGAAATTGACACGTCTACTTGCTTTAATCACGTGATCTGTCACACGTGACTTCAACACGCCTTTTTTTAACACGTGATCTAGCGAAAAGTTCTGAATTGATGACGTCATAATGTCGCTGACAAATGGGACGGTGTTCAACTGTTCAACAGAAAATTCAATCAATGCCACCTGCTTTGGTCTTGGATTCGCAGAAAACTCGACTTCGCTTGCCCCGCACCTTAAAGATGGCGCACGTGTAAGTAGTGAGTTTTATTTCTTTAATTTTGTTTGTCTATTTTGAATTGTGAATAAATAAGAAATTGTGTGAAAAATATCATCCGTTTAAAGTCGCTTGTTCCGCAAGATTGTGAATTGTATATATATTGGGTCAGAGGCCTTTAGTACGAATAAATGATATTATATTGTATTGTATTGTTCATAGCTGAGAAGAAACTTTGATGTCAAAAATTCAAGCAAGTGATTGTATCAATCACCAGTTTAGCGTTTGTAAAACACATACCACAATTTGTGAGATTGTCCCTTTTACCCTTGGAAGATCAATATTTACTCCCTCCGCCTATAACCGCCGTATTAGTTTGACATGAATCATTCGTCCCTCATCAATAAGCGACATTGATTGAGGGGAACAAAACCCAACAACATAACACCAGTCTCTTAAGCTTGTACAAAAAGAATACTGCAGAGATTAGATATATATATATATATATATATATATATATATATATTTTATATTTTATATCGGTCGCTTTGGGTTTACGTGGATTGGGAAGAAACTGTTTGCATTAAAGCGAAAAATTCCTACCTCGACCGATGTATACTGAGAACGACCGAAGTAATTCGACAAACGAATGGGTTTTAAAATGGCGGACTATGGGTATTCTACCTTAAAAAGTTAATTAAGGCCAACTGTGGACACATCAAAAATATTTTTGAATATAAATAACAATTTATTTCATGATTTGTCAAAAATTGATAAAGAGGCATTTGCGTTATGCAAAACATTGAGACCACAACGATGCAGGTTCAAACTGTATAAAGTTTGTCGCTATGTAGAGTTACTCCTCTATTAGCTATCTACACAATAGTAAACACAATGGTTTTGATTTGTTTTTTGATGGTTTTTTGAAAGTGAAAGCGATGGTAAAAAATTGCTTTTTGTGTTTATATGTACTTTATATTATTGTTCATTTAAGTGAGACCGACCACGCTTTAATGTTGTGGAATATGTTTGAAATGTTAGTATTTTTCGAACTGCTCCGGTAACTATGTTGCTACAGTAACCAATATATCTTAAGAGAATGATGTCATTGTTTTTTCACGTTCAGTATATATTGAAAACAAGTGAATGCATGCATGTACTAAATTCAAAGAGTATCGAACAGTGTTTCACAGATATATAAGAAAATCCTGCGAACTTTCCGAACAACCTTCGTATATTGTGACGAGAAACTGTAAAGTTTACGTCTTGAATAAGATATTGTCATTATCACCGTAACGTTAACGCTGATTAACCTGGTTGATGTGTTTAACTCAAAATATGTTTCCTATGCGATCGGAGATAAAAGCGATCCAACTCATGCTTATTTCCTAACTCCTTACAGCGATATCCTGTGAAATAGTATAACAATGTGATAAATGAAGAAACTGCTTGTCACAAACAATTTCTCGTTTGTAAAAAAATATTTAATGTCTCTATTTTGCTAGATGAGGTATTGTGTATAAAACGACCTTATACGTGGTTCAGAAATTCCTGCTTGACACATATATCATAAACACAATCAAGGTTGCGTTGTCGACATTCTACACGTCAGAATACATTCAAACATTAACCTCGCATTGTGCCAGTAACATATCAAGTCATTAACAAACTTATTCTTCCAAACTTCGGAAAGCGATTTACTTATGCTAAAAATGTGCGTAGGTTCAAAACAACACCCTCTTATTTCGACATTACAGAATGCAGTATTGCAAAAGTAACACGTTTCTGGAATCGTTTCTCGGAGACATCTTGAATGACGTGTCACATTCCGATAATGTACGTTTGTTAATCATAAAATCCATGTTTATCGGTTCTGACTTACGCAAATATTGTCAGTTAATTAAATATCTACCCTGGTATTTCGCCTATCAACTCACTGTAAAGGCTGGGTATTTGTTATTATGTCTGTCTGAATCAATTCTAACATTTACATTGAAAAATGATGACGCAACACAAGCTTGTACTCCTGTTAGTTTTGGGATTGATTTATACAATAAGTAATCGAGGCTTACTCTGTCGATTCTGTTGTAATTTCATTGCATTAACATCGCATCCACAGTAATTTAAATGCCGTCATAAATTGTGTTGGAATACCCATAGTCGTCGAGGGATGACCCGAAGTTAAACTACCAATAAGGGTTGGTCAGACCATAAAGAACCATTAATTTTCAATAAAAATGCCCAACTTGCAGTGGTAGAACGTCAGCCTTCTGTACCGAGGGTTCCGGGTTCGATCCCCGTCATTAGCGAGGTGAAAGTTGACAGAGCTGATGAATCGCTGCGATTACCGGTTTAGTATCCAGGAAGCCTTCATCGAGAGTGAACTTAATACGCCTCAAGCTTCCGTCACAATCGATGCAAAATGATCAAGCTTATCTCTTTAAACGCATTATTAATGAAGGGAAAGTCCTAGCATTACGACCAATGAGGGAGACTAAAACCTGAAACAACTTGTGGGTTTAAAACATATGTAGTTTGAACCAAATAGTATCGCAATACCACGTTTTACTTTTTTGTCCAGCTAATTCGAATGGAGGACATAATTATTTTGGAAATATTGCATTACCGAATATGAAATTCTTTTTGTAAAAAATGCCATCGAAAGGAACAAAAGCTTTTTTTAAAACTTCACATCATTTAAAGGAGGCTTTTTAATTCCATATTGCTAACGCATGAGGTGATAGAATGCTCTATTCTTTGGAGTGGATGTATAATACACATATTAATATGTATATGTGTTGTATATAGTTATATATGAGTGTTTCTGTATATTGTTTGAATATTCTTGTAAATGGATTGAAGTTGTATCATGTATTATGTTCTCATGTTCGAATGAACTGTTTAGGCCAAAAGCATGTTTGTACTTTTAGACTTTGACACATTTATTAAATATGCTTTTGAAATTAGGAATAACTTAATATGACCTACTGAAACATGTTTGTAACCATTACAATTATAAACAATGACTCTGTCTTCAAGAATGTTAAATTATTGTCACGTATGATGGTTGATATCTTTCCATGTATATGACAAGAAGTTGTATACGCTTACGTCAATAAATTTTTCTTCTTCGTCTTCTTCTTTTTTGCCAATTTTTTGCCGAATGAATAATCTAATTCAATTAAAAATTGGTATTTTGTTAGTCAGTCTAGAAATAAGCTTTTGGGAAAAACCAAATCTGCCATATCTTGGATTCGAGCCCAAATGGAAACTGTCATTAAGATTAAAACCAATCTGAACTCATCGGGTTTATTAAAAAAAGAGATGCATTTCTCAGGTTCCGGGGAGTTCGATTGTTCAACTACATTTCGACATAAGAGAAATATTTCGCCATAAAAAATATAATAATTGCTGCAGTCTTAATTTAAGACATTCATTTATCAGGGAATGTTTTTTTCCTAATAAATTATTATGCCAAAAGGATCAGAATATCGTACTCCCATACTTAAAGCTAGCGATGATTGATGCCTGATTGAAACATTTCCTCGTACAGCTGTTGGCGTTAAATGTAGCAGTTAATCGGTAAATCTGTAGGTTTTATTTCTTTTTTTAAATACTGACTCAAATACTTTCTAGTATTCATGGGAAAGATTTTGTTCATATCCTCTATAAATATTTATCTACCAGAAATGTAAATTTTAATAACTTTATAACGAATCATGAAAGCAAACTTAGACATCCTTTTTTTTTTTTTTTTTTTTTTTTTTTTTTTTTACAAATATTACAATAAAATGTTTTAGCCATTTATGATAATGTAAATATATGATCACTTTATAACGAATCATGAAAGCAAACTTAGACATCCTTTTCATCTTTTTTTTTTTTTTTTTACAAATATTACAATAAAATCTTTTAGCCATTTATAATAATGTAAATATATGATCAATTTTAGTATTTTGAGAACAGGTTTGATAAATTTATTTAATTGCAAAAAATGTGTGCAGACTGCCATATTTAAGGTTTGTCACAAATAAGTTAATTGAAAAAAGGGGTAACAACTACACGGTGATGAGACAAGTAAAATAATTATGAAATATGAGTTGTGTTTCAGTTAAAACAACAGCTTGAATATGCTTATTCACAGATAAGAAAATTTGAAAAGTAAAACTGAAATGCCGTCAAACCAATACAGTGTGTGTATTGTAGTATGAAATACAAATAAAAGTAGGTATGAAAAGGATGGTTAATTTAGGAAGTGTCAACATATCTAAGTACTTGCGGTCTATATGGAGCAGATACCGTTGAAATGCTTATTGGTCTAAATCCTATCAGTCACTGTTTAACCCATTCCCAAACAATAACGACATTTGACCACTTCGCTGCAGACGACTCTGGAAAACATAGTGAGAAAGGGAGGAATTGCTCTTAACGAACGAAGTTTTATGCCCTATAAGAAGAATCAGAAGACTTTTTTTCAATTTCATCACATTTTGAAAAGTCGTCTGCAAACTCTTTCAATTTGGATCAGTCAATTTGGCGTTTGGTAAAGGCTTAAAGGCTCTAAAAACTAAGATACCCCAAAAAAAAATAGTTTAACGATCATCCTTTCTGGGTTATTTGCAGAAGGCGAATTGAATGCAGAAGATGAATTAGAGAGAAATAGCAAATTAAGAAAACGAGCTTTAGAAAGCAAACTAAGATGCAATATCATTCATTGAAAACCATGTAATTGTTTTGACAGACAAAATATCTGTTCTGCAATCGCGCCAAATGTCGTCAAAATTCATTATGGAGAGAATAAAGTGTTTGTAGTATATTGCAGGGTAGTGATTTACTAAACAGCTCATGCTTAAAATTCGCGTCAGTTCAAAAACACATCCTTTCTTATTGCATTATTGATATGAGCAATTTTGCAAAGTAACACATCATCGGTATCGTATGTCCGAGACGCAACCAATAACGTGTCAGGTGATAACATTGTAGTTTTATCTAAGACAACATCCACGTAAAGCAGTTTTTGTTGGATTCCGAAATCGTTCGGTGACCTTATTACAAAATGAACCGCCGTGGGATGACCTGACATCTGAACTTGTCCTATACTCGTCAATATTTTAAAAAGATGATCATAATATGCTGTATGCTATGTATTTTTTATTCAAACTTTATAATTGAAAGATGATGGGTGGTCAATAATAAAGTTTTAGAGACACCACAATCGTATTTAATAGCAAATGGTATGCACTATTTTTTTCATTTTTTCCCTTGACCGAATATTGCTATTTTTAGGCCCATTAACAAGCCAAATAAGGAGGTCATGTGACATGAGTCGTCTGATCACGTGGCCTCGTTTCCATCGTACCGCGAGACACGGGGGGAAACCCCGTGATGTTACTATTTAGAAACGAAAACGTTTCATGCATGAATTGCAACCAGTTGGCGACCTAATTCCACAATAAATCATGTATCATTTTAATTTAAATTTCACTTCCCGGTCCCAGACGTTTCAAACACTATCTTACTAAAGTGAAGTGCTTTTGACATCGGTCCTTCTATCAGTTTTGAACGAATTAACTCTTGCGCCGATTTTGATTGACAGGATTTTTGACCAATGAAAACGCTTTATTTTGTGTAGGCGTCGACTACGCTTGAGACGCTTGTTTACATCAGACAACTTGAAAGAAAATGACTGCCGTTAAATTTGCGTGTGTGCTAAATGAATTGCATGAGAAGCGATCTAGACTATATCTAACAGGGAAATGTGAAAAGGTGTAGATAGGGGACATTGTCACGCGACCAACTGGATGTCATTTAATGACATTCAAAGTTTGCCTTTTCCGAAAATGAAGGAAATTCCCGAGAAATGTCATCGGTTGAAACTGAAACTGAACGAGCTGTGTTGGGGACCTCACCAACGATTTAATGTCGCCAAATTGAATTCAGACCGCTATAAGTGAACAAAAGTAAGTAGATTATGATTATTTCTTGATTGTTTTGTGCAATATTGATTGAAACACAAAATGAACATGTGAAACGATACTTAAACACACCGCTCAATGTTAACGGAGTGGGTGGGGTAACGTTTTCAAAACATAACAATAATCAAATTCAAAACTAGCATTCATTTGAATGATGACATTAACAATGAAAACAGAGATATATTTAGCCTTTTTCAACTAATCTTCGATGCAGATTTAAGCTTAATCTCGAAAAAGAAAACATAACTACAACATTGTCTTGATCATCTGACAAAAGATTTGACAGTGGGTACCCTTTGACAGTTTAATTTATGTATAGTCAATTCCCCTAATCTCGTGGTATCCCTAATTCAGTGCTGTGGTATTTGCATAATGTCATACTGCTTCCATAAACAAACGCACCAACCTGACCTACTTTCGCAGACCAGTGTAAGAACTCCAAAGAAGCAAGAATAAATGTTTTACTGGTATAAAATCCAATCAAATGCGCCTCTTATTATATAGAGCTCCAAAAATCCCCGAAATTTTCACACTTATTTCCCAAATCTAAGACCCAAAACACTTCCTTTCAGTTTGTCAGCAATTCTCAATCATTCTTTGGTCAGATACGACCAAATTGTTTTAGGATTCGTCCCTAGTATGTGTAACGTTCGTTGCCTAGTATGTGTAACGTTCGTTGAACGCGTTTATGCACATAAGGGAACCCTAATGCATTGTTGTAGAGAACATGCTGGTGTATATATAGACAGCACAACCGCTAGGTGTATGACAGTGTTTTTCACTGATCGGATGTGTTTGTGTTTTTAAGAGGTTCATTTGCTCGGTTCGTTACATTGGTGGCAGAGGTGGGATTAAGACTTCTCCTTCTATCTGAGTTGCCTTCCCCACGTGTCTTCCAAGGGCCAAGACTCGGGACAAGTCTTCTCTGAAGTGGGAGTTATGTAATGTTTGTTGAACGTTTATGCAAATTATGAATCTAATGCATCGTTGAGAGAATATGCGGGTCCATATATAAACATCACAACTGATCAGTGTATGGCAGTGTTTTTCACTGATCGGATGTGTTTGTGTCTTTGAGATGTTCATTTGCTTGGTTCGTTACATATGTTTCACCTTAATTATTTTGGACTTTTACTAACAAATTGTGTTTTACCTGAATACGACGGAATTAGGGTAGGACCTCAAAAATGCAAATGGCTGCCAGTGACCTATTAATTTACGTTACGTAGAGCATTTCTGTGCTCCATTTAAAAATAATTACGAGCAGATCGTAAATGAAGAATGAAATATGTTAGGAAAGATAAATGTTGACAGTTAAGTTCTCCTCCTCCTTTCTGTTATTCATGTAACCTTTAAGTACCACGGAATTATGGTACACCAGTATACACAATAGAATGTTATTGGCTAGAGCCCTATTATTTAGTCATTTCATATGTTCTTACAGCTTTGTACCAACCAGACATTGCAAACAGCTGAGTCCCATTACAAGCTGATCAATTCATACCCAAATTAAAAGCCTTACAAAGAGGAGGAAGGCCTGAATGTCATCAACTATCTTTAGGGTAAGTTGTCTTTTTAGAACTATTTTCTTAAATGGCATAATACATTCTGCTACATAAATGCATATTTGAATTTCAAAAGGATTATGAGAATATTTTAAAGTTTCCTGTAGCATGCATAAACAAGACTTACTTTTGTCTTTGATGGTCATTTGTATAGTGAATACAGATGAAAATCAGATTTGATGGTCATCATTTGCTTGTTTATACCCCTAGTTGTGATATTAAATTCTTATATTGGTCGTTGTGAATGATGATCATGGGTGATATGACACACACAATTTCAATATTTGAAATAATATTTAATTTGAATTGTTTTATAGATTTATACCTGCATAATCGTGTTTTTCAAGATATTTTTAAATCACTTTGTTTTCAGTTGTCATGAACTCATATGTTAAACTTTCTCTTAATGGGACTTACTCAGAAATATGTGGTCTGGGAATAATAAATGTCAAAAAGATTGATATTAACAATTATTTTCTATAAACTAAAGACTACATGTATTTTCAATTTCTTTACTTTTAAGAGTTTGAAACCCTGTGATTTTATTAAATAATGTGAAGTGAGCCATTGTCCAATCAATACTTCCATGGGAATGCCGGTTTATAAATAAAGGCAGGAATTCCTTCTTGCTCACCTTGCCAAAGTTACTTGACAGTGACCAAGTATCTTTCCTTCAAATGGTTTATTTTGTAAACAATGATCTTAATTTGAATTATTCATTGGT
Source organism: Cerastoderma edule (assembly GCA_947846245.1). Lineage (NCBI taxonomy): Eukaryota > Metazoa > Mollusca > Bivalvia > Cardiida > Cardiidae > Cerastoderma > Cerastoderma edule. The sequence goes on from OX401421.1 coordinate 16,195,222, forward strand.
GTGTGCCGTTATTTTTGAGGGACTAACTCAAAGTGCCGTGATAGTAATATACGGTAATTATTTGATATTAACAATTATTGTCACCAAATCGAAGATCATTTTAAATTTCTTTACTTGCTGAAATCTGTTAATTGTTAATCCCATAAATGATCAGACAAATGTGACGGCTCACTTAACATTATTTAACAAAAGCACAGGGTTTTGGCATCTCATAAGTAAATAAATGGTAAATAGTCTTTGGTTTAGTGTCAAATTTTTGACGTTTGTAACTCCTAATAGACACATCTATGAGAGAGTATCTTTAACAGCTCAGTAAGTAGTTGCAGTGGAAACTCTGTTACTTGAGTTCAATCCCCACTATTGCAGCTGGGTTTGGGGAGGTTAAAACATTTAAAAGACTATCGCAAAATAAGAGGAGCTATGCCTTTTTTGTCTTTTAAATTGCTTATACCTGATTACACTGATAAAAGTTTGTCTATTTTATAGGAGGCTATGTTTGAAACCTAGTGCATTTTTCCGAAATGACAAAGTTTTAGTCCTTACAGCAGAAAATTCTTTTTACATTACAGATAAGAAGCATTGTCTTCTGATATATGAAGGGGTCATTCAGAGTGTATAGTGAAACTAACAGAAATCATGACTTACAGTGAGCAAACAGTGAATGCAGTATGATGCATTACTTATCCACTACTATTAACAGTTGGGTTGGAGGGACAGATGCAGAGGTATATTGAAATCCATTTAATACTTTGATTGCATGACCTGCAAATATTTGTCCTGTCAGTTATACAAATAATGTAAGTTACTTCAGCTTCAAATCATGAGAAAAAGCAAAACTCAAAGAGGCAATATTGTGCTCAAAAAGGGGTGACAAATGCTGTCATAATGCATTCATGGAATATAAGGGAGAGACACATTCACATATATGTAAAAATTTGCTATGGTGACATTTGAAACTTAAGTTGCATGGAAAAATGCCTGTCCTAGTAAAATGTGTGCTGATTTAGGCATGTATGGACAAAAATAAACCATTTTCTGGCATCAAAATAATGCGTTATGTGCAGACAGGTATCCCCTGAATATGCAAATCTGAATTTCTTTTAAAAAATGTAAAATTTTAAATTAACCATCATGACTAATTCATGTTTTCAAACTGCCAATGATTTACAAATCTTACACTAAACAGCCACCTAGGTATGTTGTTTATTATCATGATTGAGTAAATGTTGGATGTTTTGATTCAAGCTGTTATTACCTAATTCAAAGAAATGATCATCGTTTCTAGTGTGACAAGCGCTGTCGATCATAAACTCTATTATAAAGATAACCATAAGCTAGTTTTCAACTGATACAAGTGACCATAAATACCATGCTGGACATATTTTGCTGAGGTCGTTAGGTATTACCTGATTTAGAAAAATAACTTGTTGAAAAAATATCATCCAAGACTATCCATAGCAAGAAAAAGAATTCAAGTATTCATTATTTACAAGTCATCATTTGTACAGCTCTTGAAGAAATGTTACATGAAAAAAAAACAAGCTCAAAACTAAAACTTGAAAAAATAACTCCAGATTTTTCTCATCTTTTTTCGCCCCTTAGTGAGAATGTGAGTGAAACTAAAAAAACATTTAATTATTTCTTTCGAAAATTTATGTTTTTTTTATACATGTATATGTATTTAGTTAGAATTGATAATTGTTAATGGCAGTGGTTTTTAGCTCACTTGAGCACAAAGTGCTCAAGGTGAACTTTTGTGATCGCACAATGTCCGTTGGTGTCGTGCGCCGTCAACAATTTCTTTAAACATCTTCTCCTCCTAAACCATTGAGCCAAAATTAACCAAACTTAATAGGAATGTCCGTTGGGTGATGCTCTTCAAAAGTTGTTCAAAGAAATTGATTCCATGCAGAACTTTGTTGCCATTGCATGAAAAAGGGGGAATTTCTGCAATTTTTAAAAAAACTTCTTGTCTGAAACCACTGGTCAGAATTCAAAATAATTTCACAGGAATATTCTTTTCAGGGCCTCTTATCAAAAGTTGTTCAAAGAATTTTGATATCTTGAAAAACATGGCTGTCAGACTGTGTTGAACTTTGAACGTGTTTTTGTGTTCACTACATACATGTGTGCTAAAATTTATAACTTTACAAACATCTTTTTTTTTCCAAACCTCTAGGCCATTTTCAATGACATATCATGTGAAGCATCCTTAGTTGGAGGGGAGAAAGATTTGTCAAAAAAAAATTGTCATGTGGCCAAAATGGCTGCCATGTCCATATTTGGTAAAAACCTTAAAAAAAATCTTCTTGTCACAAACCACTGGTCATATTTCAAAATAATTGCTCATCAATGTTCTTTGGGGGCCCTTTTATAAAGATTGTAAGAATTTATTAGATATCTCGAAAAACATGGCTGCCAGGGTGCGTTGAACTTTGAACATGTTTTTGTTTTCACTATATACATGTATGGTAAAATTCATATCTTTATAACCATCTCTTTTTCCAAAACCTCTGGGCCAATTTCAACGAGATATCACATGAAGCATCCCTAGTTGGAGAGAATCAAGATTTGTCAAAAAGAAATCAGTCATGTGACCAGAATGTTTGTCATGCCTATATTTGGTAAAAACCATGAAAAAATCTTCTTGTCAAAAACCATTAGTCAGATTTCAAAATAATTTCACAGGAATGTTCTTTGGGGGCCCTTCTTTAAAGATTATTAGAAAGAATTAAATATCTTAAAAAGTTCCACTATATGCATATACATGTACGATAGAATTTCTAACAAAGTACATCAGTATCAATTTGGATGTCCAAATATGCCAAAATGACAACCATAAAAAGGCAACAATAGATCGCACTGGACAAAAGTGCAGGCTGATCTTCATACATACAATCTGTAAAAGTAAAATATTCAGTTTCCGCATTGTAAGAATTAAGTACCATTTTAATGTCCAACATCAAGCATACAGTGTCCAACTTGTAAAATGAGGAGGAAAAAGGTCAATGCATAGAAGCACAGAAACTCTGTGTAAAATATAAAAGCAATGTTTCTAACTATTCTTCAAATAGGTGGTAATCTCAGGTGAGCAATTCTAGGGCCATTATGGCCCTCTTGTTTTCTAAATTAAATCAATGGGCTTTTTTTACCAAAACTTAAAAACAATGGGTTTTTATATAGAAACAAGATTGAAATGAATGAAAGTAATGCGTTTATGGGAAATTTTTTTATGAGATTGTTAGTACCAAAAATTATCACTGTGATGGTATTTGATGTCATGTTTGTTGCACTTCACCATCTAAATTTGAAAAACACTTCCACAGTACATGTAAATAAAACTCTGTACTCTCTATGTATTCATGGTATAAAGTTGTGATAAAGCATTGTAGTAACCTTTGTTGTCTAATGGTAATGGTGGTTGACTTTGTACCAAGGGATTTTAGCTAAAGCCCCTCTGGTTTCTTAGGAGTGTTCTTTGGCAAGACACTTCAGACCCCATACCTAGTACTGGCTTCGGATATCCATAATATAAATGAAAATTGTTGACATGGTATTTAACACTTAAGAAAAAACTTAAAGGTATTCATATCTAAATATTATTTTCATTTATACTCTTTATAGGTGTCCAAAAAACCATCAACAGTAGGAAGACCTTTGCAGTTGAGTGAAATTCAGGGATGATGAAGAAAATACACAGGAGTAGGATTGGAGAACCTTAAGGACTGCCATCTTAAAGTGATGGTCTTGTAAACATAAATAGTTTATATCAAAGCCATCTGTTTTCTTTATCGGTTTTCCCTTTGATAGTTTTGTGTCATGTTAAGGACAGCATGGAACAAGAGAATTGCGTTTTGGTATCATAGGGTACATGTATTATGAGTTGGCAACAATCTCTTTGTTTGTTGTTCATAGAAACTGAATGTATAGCTCACAAAGAATATTTATTTAAAAGAAAGTACAAGAAGTAAAAACATTTAAGCTAGGGTTGTTTGAGAGGTGTTGTTTTGGGTTGTCAATTTAGGTTTTGAATCTGATTTGCTATCATATATAAATATACTTAACATAATAACTTATTTTGTGAAGTAGGATTTTTTTTCAGATTCAGTCTATTGTCTTCTTATCCTTTTAAAATATGTAACGCTAGGAGAAAGCAAAGGGTGTTTTTTAAATCTTGTAAATGTTAGTTATATGTCAGAAATAACTCTGCAAATACTGCAGAAGGTAAACAAACAATTCACAATGAATACATAGTATATTGGTGTCTCCTAATGTTGAGAAAAAGACTATCTTTTGAAAATATGACTGGAAAATTTTGTTAAGAAAAAATCAAGGTAAAAGAAGTTATTTAATTTTCATACAAGGTAGTTCAGACAAAAAAAACTTGTCGATACCCAAAAGGATGAAGTCAAAACAATGTAACGTCAACCAGAGTCAATGAAACAACCAGATGTCACAATTAAATAGAGAGAATGCCTTGAGTTTCCCAATATAACTGATTCTTTTTTTAATTTTATGAATTTTGACTTGAAATTTTCAGATATCAATTTTGACATGTTACCAAATATAATATGTGAAAAGTTAAAAACTAAATTTTGTACCATAAGACCGATTTCTGCAGTCACTAACACACATAAATGTATGCATAATAAAAACATACATTTGTTATTTTCCAGTCACTTAACAAAACACCTTCACACATGTTTGTCTCTGACAAATAAAAAGAGAAAGCTATTAGAAATATAAACAGTTAAATACTAATAAAACTATCTTTGTTGTATTTGTTTCCTATTTGTTTTCCAATTCATACTCATACGATTTTCTTTTAATAGATATTTCAGCAACCAATATGGATGCATTTGGCAATTGTAGTATATTTTGTAGGGTCCTATGTGGCCCAATGTAAAATTCATAAACTTGATGTCCAAAGTCTGAACCTCACTAGCGTTTTTTTCTTGGGATGTCCTTGAGACATTTGAAAGTTTTTAGTCTATTGCTGATGAAAGCAAGCAGTAAAGCAAATGAAATACTGTTGACATAGCTTTTAACCCTTACAGGATTATCATCCATTTGAATCACGTCATCCAACTTCAGTGCCTTCAGCACTTTGATTACTTACGCAGACATTTCAAAAATAATTAGGTCGTTTAGTAAAACAATAGTCTGCCTCATTTGAAGAACACACTTGAACTGAGCAAGATTCTGTGGCCCTACACTTATTTACTCCTTCCTTACCTTCGATATCTAAAGAGCTTAAACAAATCACAGACACTATTATACATGTTGTCATCAAATCCATCTAGTGTTGTACGCTGTCTTCAGAATTGTCTAAGCTATACAGCAATGCTGAATGTATTTCGGTAGTGCAGGTAAATCCGTTCATTTTGGCATGGAACGGAATGTTTTATCTTTTATCGGAACGCATTAACTAAACATCTCTTATCGAGTTATTAATCTTGGAGAATTTGAGAAAGAAACATTTAGGTTATTTAGACTCTTAGAGCAAAAGCTGGTTAAATATGTTCTTCTAAATGTATATGTTTTACCACACCTGCTGTCAATCAATCGGTACAGTATTGTGACCTTAGGATAATTTGATTAGTTTGTGTACTTTCCGATTTTTTCTGTCAATAGCAAAATGGAATGTTTTTTTTTATTTTGTTTATTTTGTTTTTTCGTACTTGATAAAGACTTAGATATTTGTATACTTTTTTTCTCTAAATAAAACATTAGGATTCAACGGCGTTCCCCCTTGCGTCTATAAAGAGAGTAAAACATAAATCCCTTTAGTGCGGAGTATCTTGATTGAGTAGGGAAAACGTGATTTAGAGCTATAACCAGAGACATAGATCACTGGGTATGAGATAATTTTCACATGTACTGAATCGATAGAAAGTGAAAACGCGGGGGATATATATTAAAAATAGATTATGTTGTAAATTGATATGGGGAATAAGTATCACGTTTTGATAAATAGTTCATACTATGCAAATATTAACATATCTTCTTAATTCCTCAAGCATCAAAGTAACGAAAATGCAAAATCGCGCAAGAACGTAGGAATCAGTTTATTTCATAAAATGTAAATCAGTTATCAAACAAGTCTGTGCTGTGTTTTCTTTTGTTTTTAAATATGCTTTTACATATATGATGTTTCCAATCAATATCTGCTATTGCGTTCAATTGAAACTTGTAACCAAATCTGATATAATGGACTAGTTTCTTTGAACTTTCAATCAAATAGGAATCATGACTCATCTTTTCCACGAGGGTTTCACTTTTTGCTCTTTTTGATTCAGATTTGTTTCGAAATTCCCCTATTTTTCGACATTCTCTCGGCTAAGGGCTAAATGACTACACAAAACTATCCATAAGTTATTCTGTTCGTTATATGCTTAACCCTTTCCCAAACAACAACTTTTGGACTGTCCCAAATTGAAAAAGTTTTCAGACGACATTTCAAAATGGGATGAAATTGAAAAATAATCTTCTGATAATGCAGAAAACATTGTGGGAAAAGGAAGAAATACTCGTTACGAGCAATTTCTCCTTTTCCCACAATGTTTTCAAAAGTAGTCTGCATAAAAGTAATCAAATGTCGTCATTGTTTGGGAAAGGGTTAATGCTAGTCGGACTTGGAAATTAGTTTTATCCAGACAAGAATGATTAATATACAAACGTAAAGAGGACCATTAAACGGCCTTCAAAGCACTGACTGTGAATACTCAAACGTTTTCGGCTTCTTAGGTAACACTTTATCGGTTAAAGGGGCTATCACACAGAAAGATGATGTAATGTTCCTTTAACCCTTTACCAAACGCCAAACTTTTGACTGTCCCAAATTGAAAGAGTTTGCAGACGACAATTCAAAAGTAATGAAATTGAAAAATAATCATCTGATAGGGCACAACCCATTGTGGGAAAAGGAGACATTGCTTGTTAAGAGCAATGTCTCCATTTCCCACAATGTTTTCAAGAGTTGTCTGCAACAAACTTGTCAAATGTCGTTACTGTTTGGAAATGAGTTAACTTGAAGCAAACGCAACGCGCAAAAGCAATTCCTTAAATTGATTCAGAAATCAGAAATCTATACAAACGTTATTTCGGGTAAAGTCTTGATGATCATAATTGAAGTATAGTAGGATTTTAAAATGTGTGTAGGAAAGGTTTTTTATCTTATTTGTTTATGTATTCAATTGCTTATCCAGTTTTAATTAATTAATCAATATACTAAATAACGATAAATTTATTAATATTTTGATTCATTAATTTGTTAACATATTAATTTATTAAGCTATCAATTTGTTAATTTATCAACTTTTTAGTTTATTTACTTAGTAATTTTCCTATTTGTTCATTTATCTGTTTATTCATTCGTTCAAACAAACAGTAAACATGTTAGTCCATCAGTTATCTGTAACAAAATAATACAATACAATACAATACAATACAATACAATACAAAATCTTTATTTCACTCAATTCCTTTTACAGAAGACATGAGGATAAAATAACATGACACATAATGTAAAGAGTGTTCTATAATGCACTTCGATAACTCGGTCTGTAATCGTACACCGATTCAAACGCTTGCATTACAAAACTGGAACGTGTTTGTTGGTACTGCACTGCCGAAGAGGACCCATATGGGACCTGTGTTAGAAACTTACTGTACCTACTATAACTATAGTTCCATGATCTTCATAGGCTTATGATGTTTGTGTTTTACCTGCTTCCGTAGTTTAGAGATTGATTGACACACGCACGTATACAATTAATGTTTAACCCTTTCCCAAACAACAAATTTCGACTGTCCCAAATTGAAAGAGTTTGCAGACGACATTTCAAAATGGGATAAACTTGGGAAATAATCTTCTGGTAGGGCAGAAAACATTGTGGGAAAAGGAAAAATTGCTCGTTACGAGCAGTTTCATCCTTTCCAACAATGCTTTCTTTCTAAAGCCGTCTGCAACAAAGTCGTCAAATGTCGTTATTGTTTGGGAAAGGGTTTATTGTATGAACATATGTTTTTAAATGTAATTGTTTATATATTCATTGTAATGGACGATGAGCATTGCCATACTCAAGTTCAATTTCGAAAATAAAATTTATGTAATGTTATGAAACCGGTTACAAATGGATTAAAGACCTTGTTTATTATGCAATTCCGCTGACGTCGAAGACGAATATCACTTAATATGTATGCGCCAATGTTTTACAAGCGTCAGACAAAAGTATATTTAGAAAAAGTACTACATTAGACCTTCATTTTATAAATTTACTGTTCCATTACAGACCCGTCATAACTGATTAGCTATGTTTGTTTATTAAAGAGACTTACAAAAAGGAATGCTCTTTTGAATATTGACGCATACAAATGTATATGTTTACCTCCAAAGATAACAAACTAAATATTTAGTTTTTCTTTTCGTAACTATTTCTTTTAACTATCAGTATATGTTTGTCACGTTGACATCAAATTGAACTTTATATAATATAGATATTGTTGATGATATACTTTGTACAAGTCTAAATAAAAGTCTGTTCTGTTCTGTATGTTTTGTACAGTCAAACTTGTGTTAAGAGGCCAGCCTATGGGAGAGAGTAAATATGCTGTTAAAGACAGGTTGGCTGCTTATCACAAATTGATGTAGACTATAAATCGAACAATGTGACTTTCTGTAGTGGCTGTTTAAGACAGGTTGGCTGCTTAAAAGGCTGGTTGATTAACACAAGTTGGACTGTATATTATCTTCTACATTTACGTTTTTGATATGAACAGCTATTCATTTCTGTTTCAGACCCTGTTTTTGGTAGCCCTCGTGTTGGCCTGGATAAACGTGGTGGTTACCATAGTCCTGAACCTGACTGTTATCATCATCATCTGTAGCTATGAGAAGCGATCCCGTCTCTACTTCTTTCTCCTCAATCTCGCAATAGCAGGTACAGGGGTCACATGTTTAACCCTTTACCAAAAATTAATGACATTTCACCACTTTGTTGAGACGACTCTGGAAAGCACTGTGGGAAAAGGAGAAATTGCTCGTAACGAGCAATTTCTCCATTTCCCACAATGGTTTCCATTCTATCGGAGGATTACTTTCCAATTTTCATCACATTTTGAAATGTCACTTGCAAACTCTTTCAATTTTGGGAGAGTCGAAAAATTTGGCGTTTGGTAAAGGGTTAAGTCATGTATAAATAAATGTTCATTTTAACGCAAGAATGATAATGACCTAATTTGATGGCAACAGAAACATTCGGTTTAGGTAATCCTAATTGATTTTACATCGATCGTGAAACAAGTTCTTACATCTTAGTTTAATCACTCTCAATTCTGCTTCCTCATTACATAAGCAGTACTCGCGCCGAATGTGGATTAATGAAAGGTCGCAAGGCAGATCCCGCTACTCACGGGATTCGAACCCACGTCCCTCGTGTCCATATGCCGAAGCTCTACCCCTAGACCACTGTCATCCACACACATTCATTTTAAGATCAGAGTGTCAAAGATTTGTTATCACATTTACAAAAGAGTATTTGCTTAAATGACATAGATATATAATCATGTTTACAAAAAGATATGTTTAAAACCGTTTTGACATATACCTATAATCATGTTTACAAAGATGTTTATTTATAACACCAGAGTGGCAAAGACATAATATCGTGTTTACAAAACATATTTACTTTTACACCAGAGGGACATTGGACTTTCGATCTTGTTTACAAAAAGATTAATTTCAACTCAAAAGTGACATAGACTTTTTTCCATGTTTACGAAATCCATTTAAACACAACAAATACATAACTATACCGATTTGTCATGTTTACCAAAATATCTAATTTAACACTATAGAAACATAACCCAATTTTCCTGTTTGATATATACATTTCGACACAAGAATGACATAGATGTATCATTATGCTTAAACAGGGATTCATCTAAACACCAGAGTGAATTAGATTTTTCATCGTGTTTACATTTATCTATTTTAACACAAGGATGATGTGTACATATGATCATCATTTTAACACCAGAAAGGCTGCATTCGCATTTTAACAAGAATGCGTCTAGTCTATGTTTGTTTTCTTGTTCCGTTATACAATACAATACAACATTTTCATTTGCAATACTTTACAAAATCATTTGCATATTACAAAACAATAGAATTGTATATATATACGACGTATATCCATTCGAAATACATTCCCGATCCTTCATAATGCTGAATCACCGACAAGACGTGGAGCAGTTGTTTTGTCTTATTTCATATTATAAAGTAATGGATTGGTCGAATAAGGGCTCTTGACTCGCTAAATTATTATGGTAACAGACTTGTAATACGAGAAGCCGAATTCGATTCCCACTGGTTTCATGATAATGCCGTTTGGTAAAACAATTCAAAATTTTAGCCAAGTAATGCTTAATCACATGAAAGCGCTTGTATGTCTGGAAAATCAATTTCAATTCTTCATGTATACTAGAATATTTAACCGAACATTTTTTCCCAGATTTAGCCGGTGGTGTCCTGGATGCCCTTCCACACGCCTTAGAGCGGAGCCTGGGACTCGAACATGTGGTGTCGGTGTGGGTGGGGGGTAACGTGCTCTGTAAGATACAGCGTACGGTGGCCCAGACGTGTCTCACCACGTCAAACTACATACTAGCTGCAATGAGCGTCGATCGGGCATACGTTATCTGTAAACCATTGCTGAATATGAAACGAGGTACTGTATGTTTGTATATTGTCCACCAACATTCACCGTCTGTTGCCCTCTATGCATGAATTATTATGACGCGGTATATTCAATACTCGACAATCTTCCGAACACAGTCGATAAGAAATAGAGCTTTACGCATTAAATATCAATAGGTAAGCTTGGTAGCATTTATCAAATAAAGCACGTGGACGAACCACGTGGTCGAACATTACGGATGGCTCCGATGATATTTCTAGATACTCAGTATAGCGTGTAATTCATGCTAATCAGGCAGGTCATCAGACGTGAATGTTGGTGGAAAATGCCAGAATTATTTCGAAGGACGGTTATAAAAGAGAATTGTTTACATCATAAACCGTTTAACACGCGGCATATCTCCACTACACGTTTAGGAAAGGAGTTGAGACATGTATTAACCTTATAGTGCTGGAACCGACTTCATGCTTATGCAAACAGGTTAGATCAAGGCCAGACGCCAAATAAAATGGCGGCTCTGGGATCAAACCTGTTTGCTACTCTGAGTGCATTTCCTCATCAAATTAAAGCAGATATTAAAGGTTTTGGAAAAGAGACCCAAAAATAAATTTTAAGAAAACTACCCAGCATTCTGGGTTGATAATTGTGTTTGCTGTAACTTTATAAATCTGTGATGTCATCTAAACATGTACATGTAGAATGCGTTTTATTCTAATGAAATAAAGAATCGTGTTCCTTTTAAGCATAAAACGAGAGAAGTATTGTAGCTATATTTTGTCTGTAAATGTATATGTGCGCCTTGGTCCCATTGACTCTAAGGGCAAACATCTTTCTGGTTCATAACCTCTCACACAATACAAATTGTTATGGACGTAAACATGGTCAACACTACAAAGTAAACGTATACAAGGAATGTTGTGCAGTTATGTCACACTCTGTTTACTCCGATGTCATAATTCATGAGCATTTGTTAAAGAAGAATTCGGCAATAAAGGAAGATCTAGTCCGAGTACAATTTTTGCCAGACAACCTCTATCGCTGAATTCTTGTTTTGCAAAATTTATGCTCATGAATTATGATATCGGATTAAACAGATCAATAAAGGAAGATAAAGTCCGAGTGCAATATTTGCCAGACAACCTCTATCGCTGAATTCTTGTTTTGCAAATGCTCATGAATTATGATATCGGATTAGGTAGATCAATAAAGGAAGATATAGTCCTAGTACAATATTTGCCAGACAACCTCTATTGCTGAATTCTTGTTAAGCAAATACTCATGAATTATGATATCGGATTAAACAGATCAATAACGGAACATCTAGTCCTAGTACAATATTTGCCAGACAACCTCTATTGCTGAATTCTTGTTTAGCAAATACTCATGAATTGTGATATCGGAGTAAACAGAGTGTGACGTCACTGCACGCAATTCCTTGTACAGATATACATGTAAGCCATTAAGGAATTTATGTTATATATGTGTGCCTGTGTATTCGTTCGCCTATAAGTATGGCTTTACTGGGGAGCTATGACACGGGTACCAATTCATTTCAAAATGAAATCTGAACTTATCGGATTTATCCAATGTAAACATCTCTGACATTATATGTGTGCCTGTATATCCGTTTGTCTATACTTATGGCTTTACTGGGGAGCATTTACACAGGTACCAATTCATTTCAAAATGAAATCTAAAAAACATCGGATTTATCCAATGTAAAAACATCTGACATTATATGTGTGCCTGTATATCCGTTCGCCTATAAGTATGGCTTTACTGTGGAGCTATGACACGGGTAACAATTCATTTCAAAATGAAATCTGAACTCATCGGATTTATCCAATATAAACATCTCTGACATTATATGTGTGCCTGTATATTCGTTCGCCTATAAGTATGGCTTTACTGAGGAGCTATGACACGGGTACCAATTCATTTCAAAATGAAATCTGAACTCATCGGATTTATCCAATGTAAACATCTCTGACATTATAGGTAAGCCGCCATATTTCTTCTTACAATACTGCCTTCGTTGTACTTTCTCTTTCGAATGAAAATGTCAAATCATATAGATATGAAGCACTTACTATAGTATTGCATTGAACCCTCGATATGCAATATCTAAATAGTCGTCTTATTCGATTGAGTAAGCAAAAATGTATCACAACATAAATGCACTATTACGTATGACTTACTGACCAAAAATAATGGATTTGAATGATGTTCAGCACTTAACTATACATAGAACTACTCAACGTGAACGCTCATAAGAAATGTATGATTAGACGGAACAGGAAAAGGAAAATGTTGTTTTACTAAAGTGTCACCCTTATTGAAAGGACCAGTCAGTTTTGGCTTATGAGACACTTTTCACTGATTACACCAAGTACCTCCCAACTTCTATTACTAAGCCAGGCGCCTAGCGGATATTAGTCGAGAACCATTAAAGTTGGCCGCGGCTCACGAACCGACCATTTCGGAACATTCTAGAACCCTACACTTATAAACGAAGTATATTTCTCATGTCACGGAAATAGCCGAGTAGTTACGATTAATTCCGATATAACCTTTCATCGAAATAACCGAGTAGTAACGATTGATTCTGATATTACGCTGGTTCCCGTTCCAGGGAGTATACTACAGAAGGAGACGGTTGTCTGCTGTTGGCTGTTCTGTTTACTCTGTAGTTCTCTTTCATCGAAATAGCCGAGTAGTAACGATTGATTCCTATATTAAGCTGGTTCCCGTTTTAGGAAGTATACTACAGAAGGAGACGGTTGTTTACTGTTTGCTGTTCTGTTTACTGTGTAGTTCCCCTTCACGGAAATAGCCGAGAAGTTACGATTCATTCTTATGTTACGCTGGTTCCCGTTTCAGGGAGTATACTACAAAAGGCGACGGTTGTCTGCTGTTGGCTGTTCTGTTTACTGTGCAGTTCCCCTTCACTGAAATACTACGAAACTCGGAATTACCAGGAAATATACAGTTTCTCTAATAAACAACAATGTATCTACAACTTTGGCAGCGACCTTAGCGGGATTCGCCGGGCATACAAGGTAAATAAAGCCGCAGTAGCAAGAATTCGCTTCATTTGATAACCACTGATAGAGACTTGTGGTATATCTTCTTCATTTCCATATTTCTTAATCTTTGTTCTTGCTGTCCTGTCCCTTAAAGTAAGGATTTCGTTCTTTTTTTTTCTTTTTTTTTCTACTTTTTCATCCTTTTCACATTTTAATGCCTCCTAACATTTTTTCTCTGTGGATCGAATATTTTCATAAATGTCATCACCTTCGAATGTCACATCCTTCATGGCATGCAATTGCAGGCAATTTCGAAATGATATCTTCATTTACATAGGTAGTTTGACGTATTTGACAAAGGAAATGTGAAAATTCGTACTTTCGTGCAGTAAACTTCTATTGTTTTGAATTCGAAACCTTATAAACGAGGACATGTTAAACATGTTATGAATTACGTTGAAAATTTGGCTACTTGACATGTATTGCTGAAATAATGTTCATTGAGGTGATTTAGTGCCGTAACGTCGGTTGGTTCTGTTCTCACCGATCTATTCCCAAAGACCCAAATTCGAAAAAAAATATTGCGTGTCGTCGCAGATTTCTCCAGGTTGACTGGACCGATCTTGTTGAAAGAGGTATTGTTGGACGCAGAAATCACTTGGCTATGCGGGACATATAGAGAATTGACAGACTAGCGATCGTATAACAAATTACGGAGTGAAAAGCGCGGAACGTCAGAACTGGTTTCTCTTTGAAGTTGTTTCCCTTGTGTATTACTATATATAGTGTTAATACAGGTATTATGATCTATACCCCTATGCTTTATCAAGATTTATCAACTCTACCATAGACAGAGAATACCGTGTGACGTCATTTTCCATCGTGTGACGTCAGACGATGACATCACTATTTGTCTCGTGACATCTTTTCATGTTTGTTCACGTATACTCATGTGCGTTTTATAAAAACTGTTTTCTCTGTTGTTTCGTTGAAATTGGGTGTTCGAAAGGTATGTAACGGGATAAACAGAATAATAGGTTTGTGACGTTAATGGGTTAAGTCTTTCGGGCTCGGCTTCGGTATTTATTGGGTGAGCCAAACATTCCTACGCCTTGCCCGAAAAACTTAACCCATTAACGTCATTAACCTATTATTCTCTATATCTCCCGCTGAACGCTCGATATGTCCATCGCAAGAACGAGGAAGCTGCGGTTAAAACAAATGAAGGTGCTATTACCTTATGATTAACTAGTATTGAACCTTACATTCATGTGGTTTGTGTGGTTATGTGTGGAACGCTGTTTTATTGAACCTAGCCCTCAATCATTCTAACGTTAATACGAAGCAAGTACGGATTCAACAAAACCAATATAAAGCGTTAAGGGTACAGATTTACTAAACGACTTATGGCAAATATTTGCGTAATTAAAAACTAATATAAATGATGTTCATGGATAGCATCATAAATAAAGTAAAATATTGTAATGTGACACGTCGTTGTAACTGCCTGAAGTTGTATTTGTGCTTTTGTACGTGACTTGCGATTGTAATACACTAAATTCTCGCAATGACTCATGTTTCACAAAGAAAATGCGTGTTATTGAAGGCGACATTTTGTTTTTCAGATAGATTTGTATTTGAAGTTTGGTCTTATGTTTCTCGTCCCACTTCTGATAATCATGGCTAGCTACACCATGTTGGTGAGGTCTATATACCGCCGGTCACTCAATCCATCACCAGGTAAGTATCTACAACAGTTTCCACGAGGCTTTATGTCCCTTTTAACGGTTTTCAGAGGTCCGTGCATTCACGAGATCGTCAACATTGTTTATACCCCTTTCTTTAGGATAAGAATACTTCTTAAAATCATACTTCCGCTTATTAACACTTAAATAATGAAAGTTCTAGAATGATTTTAAAATTGATTTTGTAGTACTTCAAATTCCCTTTTACAGAAGAATTCAGACTGTGACACGTTCAGATAATGCTTTTAAAAGAGTGAATATGATCAGGTTTCTTTACAATTAGCAATACAACAAGGTAGGCCGAGAAAAATGCTCAATTGACAATGAAAACATTTTGCTTTACCAATTATCCACATTGGCATTACGAAATAATCTTGCTTGACAAAAAACGGACTTAAATCTCGATCATTTACATGGTGTCTTTCAATCTATTCGTTCATTCAGTCATGTCATGGTTATTCTATTCGTTCATTCGTTCATTCAGTCATGTCATGGTTATTCTATTCGTTCATTCAGTCATGTCATGGTTATTCTATTCGTTCATTCAGTCACGTCATGGTTATTCTATTCGTTCATTCGTTCATTCAGTCATGTCATGGTTATTTTATTCGTTCATTCGTTCATTCAGTCATGTCATGGTTATTCTATTCGTTCATTCGTTCATTCATTCATTTCATGTTTATTATATTCGTTCATTCGTTCATTCATTCATGTCATGTTTATTCTATTCGTTCATACGTTCATTCAGTCATGTCATGGTTATTCTATTCGTTCATTCGTTCATTCAGTCATGTCATGATTATTCTATTCGTTCATTCGTTCATTCAGTCATGTCATGGTTATTCTATTCGTTCATAAAGTCATGTCATGGTTATTCTTTTCGTTCATTCAGTCATGTCATGGTTATTCTATTCGTTCATTCAGTCATGTCATGGTTATTCTATTCGTTCATTCAGTCATGTCATGGTTATTTTATCCTTATTGTGAATCATTGAAAAGACATGGCTGCCATTGTTGTGGACAAACCTTGAAAAGACATGGCTGCCATTGTTGTGGACAAACCTTGAAAAGACATGGCTGCCATTGTTGTGGACAAACCTTGAAAAGACATGGCTGCCATTGTTGTGGACAAACCTTGAAAAGACATGGCTGCCATTGTTGTGGACAAACCTTGAAAAGACATGGCTGCCATTGTTGTGGACAAACCTTGAAAAGACATGGCTGCCATTGTTGTGGACAAACATTGAATGTTCGCTTTTATCAATTGTGTTTCGATGACCACGTTAAACTAGAGAAATAGCTTTGGTCATCGTGACCTCAGAACTCATGTACTTTGATTCAGATTTGATTTCATTTGTTTCAGATAAGACAAAAGCGAAGAAGACCGAGAAAAGCCGACTGTCACGTGTATTTAATGGTGGGGTTTCAAAATCAAAGTTGAAGAGTATCAAGCTGACGTTTGGTATAGTATTAAGTAAGTATGTACTTATTGCAATCCTCGATATTCTTACCAACAAACAGCGGTAGAATTTATAAGGGCTGCTAGTACTTTACTTAATGGTGCTTGTTCTCAGGTGTGAGGAAATTTGAGAGTTGAAAATTAATTTCTTTTTAAATGCTCAACAGTTGTTCTGTTATACGATACGCACTGGAGAGATAATACCTACTGATATATTTTCTTTTAACCCTTTCCCAAACAACAACCACATTCGACGACTTTGTTGCAGACGACTTTAGAAAACATAGTGAAAAATTTCCCACAAGGTTTTCTACTTTTTCTGAAGAATATTGTTCAATTTCATCACATTTGAAATGTCGTCTGCAAACTCTTTCAAAGTAGTCAACTGTCGTTTTTGTTTGAGAAAGTTTTAAGTAAAAGCAAAGATGGTGAGCTCTGGAACGTGAATTGGAACTACTCGGGCATTTCCGTGGGCTGAGAAATACACCTCGGATATAAGTGTAGTGTTACAATTTTTCGGGTAAATCGGCCTCCTGCAATTAACACATTTCCTAAGCGTGCATGTTAAGTAGTTCAATGTGTATGCAAGTGTTGGACATCCTTTTAAATCATTTTTTTTATCATTTACTCATACCAAATGGCAAAATTGTTGTTGTGACATGTATAGTTTTTTCCTCAATCAAATTGAACGACTTTTAAGATTTCACATTTAAGATCTTTTTTTTTTAAACGAAAGTAAAGTGACGTCATTCTCGCGGGAAACAATATGGCGTCATCCCTATTATTTCAGAGGTGTTTTCCTTGGATGTTTTCAGATTGCTGGAACGTAGAGACTTTATTTAAGGCAGAATACCCATAATACGCCATTTTGAAACTCATTCTTTCGGATGACTTCGTTTATCCTCGGTATACATGGGTCGGGGCCTGAACTATTCGAGAACTACCGAAGTAATCCGACGAAGGAAAGAAATTCAAAGTGGCGGATTATGGGTATTCTACCTTAATTACATGCCGGTTTGATGATTTATTTCTAGGGAATCTACGACATACAAAAACTCGTGTTCATCTTTATTAGTGTTGATAACATGTTAATATGTACTGTTCCAGGTTTCCTTGTGTGTTGGACGGGCTATTTCATTGGCTATTTTCTGGCGGTGTTCCTCGGCTTTAATCATCCCACACTGCTTATACTGACCACGTTCTATTATTGGAACAGTATTGCCAACCCGATCATGTCCTTCGTCTACCACAGAAAGAAGGTCCGGAAGAGGAGTAGGGATACAACACTCCGCGCATATACCAGTGAACCGCACCACTCACATGGCGTCTGTGTTCCTGCGCGACCTAATCATATTGTAGCGCATCCTAATACAACAGAGAGTGTCGCAGTGTAGCGCATGCGCAAATAATATATTTTATACCACAAGTTTATGTATGTATTATGTAGCTTCATCATTAAAAATGTTTGTTCACAGATGTGAGAAGATGTAGGTTTCTTTTAAACTTTAAAACAGATTAACTTGTGTATGGTACTTATTTGAGATTAGCCATTGGGAACCGGATGCAGTTTGCTTAGATGCATTTAGGTCCAAAACCATTGCAACTGTTTTGAGAATTACCGCATATAGACATACATACTTAGATATACTGACGCTTCATAAAATTAATTATGCTTCCAATGGCATATTCTAATTCCATATAAGAATACAAAAAACTGCACTGTTTCAACGACATTTCATTTTGACTCTCAAATGTTCTCATCTGCGAACAAGCAATTTCTCATGGAAATGTATTTGGAAAAACATCGGCGAAGAACGAAACAATTGCTAAATGGGAAAGAAAAAAATCACACGTACGCAATGCTATGCAACTTTCGTGTAAGTGTTATGTGTATGTGTTATGGAACATTATGATTAAACAGAAATGTATCTGGAACAGCATCAGCGTTTTGATTTGTTACGAGAATATGTACGGTTTGTTAACAACATTATGGAATAGTGCCATGTCTAATGTAATGTGTCAGAGTGGGAGAGCTGTTACATAATTCTAGAACTTGTATCTCAACCCATTTGCTACCAATGATTACGATTGAAATTTTATTACATTTTGATGTTAACCATGGGCATTGAAACCCTTTACCAAACACCAAATTTTCCACCGTCCCAAATTGAAAGAGTTTGCAGACGACATTTCAAATTGTGATTAAATTGGAAAGTAATCCTCTGATAGAGTAGAAAACATTGTGGGAAAATGAGAAATTGCACGTCACGAGTGTCTTAAAGAGCCGATTGCAACAAAGTGGTCAAATGTTGTTATTGTTCCGCAATGGGTCTAGCAACCTATCTCACTTTATACGTTTTGAGAACACGGGCTCAGAGGATAAGGCTATCGACACAAAACATGTCACTATGGTGTTTGCCATGCACAAAGGGGACAAACGTTTGGGATGTGAAAAGAAAAGAAAATATACCGTCTCAGTGTATTTCTGTATCATTCTCATTCGGAACACCTTGGCTATTTCTCAATATAATGAAGATTTCAAAGCCATTTTGAAAGGGTGTGCTCCCTGAACGTCGACTCGATTTTTTATCACACCTTTGCAGATGGGGGATTAGGGGCCCTATCATGGGGAACATAACACCAATAAACAAAGATTCGATAAAGGAAAAAGTTCAACTTTCGAGTTATATCGCCTTAATTAATGAATTGATAATTGATAAATTCCGATATTTATTGATTGATTGATTTTCATTGGTTGTAATTAATAAACTTTCGATTCTTTAAAAGCATTAGGTATGCAACCTGTTTAACACTAATAGTTTAGTTGAGATTTAGTAGAGCTAGCTCATGGTTATCATACTTGTACTTCATTCTAGACTTAATCATCATGAATGCACAGCTAAATGTCATTGCAAATGGAAAAATAAGGAACAACTTGGCATTAGATAGATACATATACAGAAAGAACGAATGAGAGTAGGTAAGGTATTCTAGAGATGTGATGCACAAGACTGTCCATCCTTTTTTTAACATTAGGCAGTACTGGGAATAAATCTTCACAATCACCTAGCAGACGAGGCTAGTGTGATCACGTGTGTCACGGAACCTTCTTTACCTACCCGAGCAAGTTTTATCAGATTTATAGCATCAATATTCAGATAGAATAGTTATGATGCCAGTGATTTACGCCAAGCCGTGCACACATGATTTTTCAATCGCTCTTTTGAAAATGTACGACTTTGAGCTTACATTCAAATCATCACGGTGGTTAATCAAAACGGCTTCTATGCGTATAATCGAGCGTTGCATGCTTCTATACGTACAGGCACCGGTTTCTATACCGATAAATCGTGTTGACATGTGATGACGGGTGTGTTTACTTCTTTAATATCATCGCAGATACGACAAAGTTTCTTGTTTTAATTATCTGACGGAACATGTTATATATTTGTTCATTGATATAAACTAACATTTGCGTTCGACATGTTCCGGTATTCGAAAACAAATCAAAAAGGTGAAGCAGAAATAAGTGACGGTGAACAGTGAAGCGACAGTGGTACAGTGGAAGAGCGTCGGACTACTGTACCGAGGGTCCCGGGCGCAAAGGATGGGTGCGGATCTTGAGTCTGGCGACCTTCTAAAATTTACCAAAATTCCCCCCCCCCCAAGCATGATCCAGCAGGTTCTGGTTCGATCCCTAGCCTGACCACCTGTTTAATTTTTGTTCTTTTCATTTTTACACTTATTTTCCCTTTACCCCTTGACAAATGCTAATTTGGGGGACTTTTTACCCCTTATATAAGGAGTTGTGAATGACAAATAAGGATCTTTAGGCATCATATCCAGGAAATGGGGGTCATTCACTCCCTCATTTGAGGATCAAGGAAAACCCTGATGATAATGACGAAAAAAAAGGCTAGGTCTGATGTCTAGATAAATTAATATAATTATACTTTATTAGCTGGAAATTTAACACCTTAAATAATATGTCAACTTGTTCTAAAAGATGTTTTAGCCAAATAAACATAGAAATTATATGAATTGATTCTCACAATGACAGGCTGTCACTGGGATTTGAACCTAGATTTCTCCTGTGACCATAGGTCTGAGAGTGTTATCCCTTTAACTATGGCAGCTATTTGCCAAAAACAAGATGAGAAGAGAACTTAATGAAAACAATACCACCCTCAATAAAACTATGTTTTTGGTCAATAACATTAGTTTTCTAGTCAATTTCATATTGAAATATTAACCAGTTATTTGCATACTCAATTTCAACAATCTACTAATGCCTTAGAAATATTTAGGCTTGATTAATGCTAATTTGGGGGGGGACTTTTGACCCCTTATTTAAGGAATTGTGAAAGAAAATTAAGGAGAAAGAATGGCTTAGTTTGATGTCTAGATTGATTAATATATTATACTTTATCAGCTGAAAACTAAACATCTTAACTAATATGTCAACTGTCTCCCAATGGCAGACCTTTGGTCACTGGGATTTGAACCCAGAATTCTCCTGTGACCAAAGGTCTGAGAGTGTTATACCTTTAACTATAGCAGCTATTTGCCAAAAAGCAAGAAAAGATGAGAACTTAATGTAAACTAATAATAAAAGAAAACAACTTAAATTTAAATCAAAAAGACATGAATATAGTCATAGCCTAAACTAGGCAAATGAGATTTCTTTTTTCTTCAGTTCATATAGTGTTATTTCTGGAGTAATATTAATTTATTACACAATCATGTTTATATGGTTATTCATGATAAGTAGAAAAAGAACCAATGACTTGTAAGACACTCCATAGTGAGAGTAAGCCCATGTCAGGAATCAAACCAGAGGTTGTCAAAACTATAACCTACAACACCAACCTCAATAAAACTATGTTTTTTGTCCATAACTTTATCTTTTTTGGCAATTTCATATTGAAATATTAACCAGTTATTTGCATACTCCATTTCAACAATGTCCTAATGCCTTCAAAACATTTAGGCTTGATTAATGCTAATTTGGGGGACTTTTGGTCCCTTATTTAAGGAATTGTGAAAGAAAATTAAGGATCTTTAGGCATCATATCAAGGATATGGGGGTTATTTACTCCCTCAGTTGAGGATCAAGGAAAACCCTGATGATCATGGAGAATGAATGGCTTAGTTTGATGTCTAGATTGATTAATATATTATACTTCATCAGCTGAAAACTAAACATCTTAACTATTATGTCAACTGTCTCACAATGACAGGCTGTCACTGGGATTTGAACCCAGAATTCTCCTGTGACCAAAGGTCTGAGAGTGTTACACCTTTAACTATAGCAGCTATTTGCCAAAAAGCAAGAAAAGGTGAGAACTTAATGTAAACTAATAATAAAAGAAAACAACTTTGATTTAAATCAAAATGACATGAATATAGCCATTGTGTAAACTAGGCAAATGAGATTTCTTTTTTCTTCAGTTCATATAGTGTTATTTCTGGGGTAATATTAATTTATTACACAATCATGTTTATATGGTTATTCATGATAAGTAGAAAAAGAACCAATGACTTGTAAGCCACTCCATAGTGAGAGTAAGCCCATGTCAGGAATCAAACCAGAGGTTGTCAAAACTATAACCCACAACGCCAACCTCAATAAAACTATGTTTTTGGTCCATAACCTTATCTTTTTTGGCAATTTCACATTTGAAATATTAACCAGTTATTTGCATACTCCATTTCAACAATGTCCTAATGCCTTCAAAACATTTAGGCTTGATTAATGCTAATTTGGGGGACTTTTGACCCCTTATTTAAGGAATTGTGAAAGAAAATTAAGGATCTTTAGGCATCATATCAAGGATATGGGGGTCATTCACTCCCTCATTTGAGGATCAAGGAAAACCCTGATGATAATGAAGAAAGAATAGCTTAGTTTGATGTCTAGATTTATAAATATAATTATACTTTATCAGCTGAAAACTAAGCACCTAAAATAATGATTATGTCAACTTGTTCTAAAAGATGTTTTAGCCAAATAAGCATAGAAATAATACTAAAACAATTCTCACAATGGCAGGCTGTCACTGGGATTTGAACCCAGAATTCTCCCATGACCAAAGGTCTGGGAGTGTTATACCTTTAACTATAGCAGCTATTTGCCAATAAGCAAGAAAAGATGAGAACTTAATGAAAACTAATAATAAAAGAAACAACTTAAAGTTAAATCATAATGATATGGATGTGTGAAATCAAGATTTTTTCTTATAATTTCATAAGTTGCACTTGCTTCAAAATGTGATTACTTGTAAGTTTAACATAAGCCATTGGTAAACCATAGAGTGCACAGCAAATATGATTACATTTTGGAACAATATTTCATCCAATTTTACTTTTAGACTATGTTCTTCAAGTCAGTAGCAAAAAATGCAATTATAATCATAATCAGAGATGATCACACAGCCATGGTATTAAGTTGCTATCTGCATATAAGTTTTAAATGCCATTTGCAGCAGACCTCCTTATATTGTAGAAACACAAGATGAGAATTACATTTTCAGTTATTTTGAACAACTTAACAAAAGATTATGGAAAAAGAAATCATGAAATGAAATGGACAAAGCAAAAAGACATAGAAGATAAAAGTCCTTTAGGATTCTGAGGTATTTGGAATTATATGGTTTCTTATTTGCATTCCTTTATTCTGTGTGCATCATGTGTAACCTATAGGCTGTCTCCAGACCAGGCCTTTGGCACAGGTTCTTTGTCAGTATAAATTTGGCTGCAACTTCTTCCCCTCTGCTTTATTAAGGACTTGGGGCCTTCTACCATACAATACATCCAACAACAAAAAATGTATGTTTGATAGGCAGCATTAGAAGAATTGGGGGTGATGACTGTCTTCAGTTCCTCCCATGTGCTCCAAACTCTGCATTACTCCCTGTGCTCAACTCAGCTGGGTATTGAAAGTTAAGCACAGAGTTAGTTCATCAATCTATTCATATGTGGTTTATAATACAATCAATATCTAACACCATACTTAAATGATTGCATTATTTCTTTAGTAAAATCAGATTAAAATGTTCATACCCATTTAACCCATTACCAAACAATAACTACATTTAACGACTTTGTTGCACACTACTCTGGAAAACACTATGGGAAAAGGAGAAATTGCTCCTATTGAGCAATATCTCCTTTTCCAACAAGGTTTTCTGCCCTATCAGAAGTTTTTTTTTTCAATTTCATCACATGTTGAAATGTCGTCTGCAATATCTTTCAATTTGGGACAGTAAATAATTTGGCGCTTGGTAAAGGGTTAAAAGTTTTCACACAAAACTTAACCGGGATGGTGTAATTACCCAGGACCCCAATCCTATCACTGACATATCTACCATGTATTCGCACCTATGCTATCGCTCATTGGTGGACAGCGTCCGGCTTCCCAGCTGAATGAAGGACCTTCTGAGCATTTCTTAAAAAGTTCATTCGCAGCCATCGAGTTAAGAAGTACCAAATCACCACATGACAGCCTCCAAAAGCTCGGCCTCAAACACATTGCCTGTAAAACCGGCAGAATTAATGACACATTTTTAAGGTAGAATACCCATAATCTGCCATTTTTAGATTCATCCTTTCCTTGGATTACTTCGGTAGTTCTCAATATACATCAGCCTGGGCCGGTACTATTCACATGAATCCGAATAGTTACGGGCCCGACAGGTGTATACTGTGAACGTCTGAAATCATCAAACGAAAGAATGAATCGAAAAATGGCGGATTATGGGTACTCTACTTTAAAAATTCATAACTAATGCTATAATTAGAACTCAGTCTCTGATTCTCCTTGTATCAGATGCAATGGTACTTTCCAGTTTCAACCAAATTAACAAATCAACTTACATATTAAGTAGTATTGGCTTTATTGATCCAAATGAGCAATATTCCCTTTTTCTTCCTTTGGTTTCAATCAAATTTTATGGTAAAACAGACTGTGATGCTTTTTTTGATGATATGCTGTTTCTCTCATTTGAACCAGTCTCAAGGGAAGTTTAGATGAAGTAATAAGGAAAACTATTCCTGTTTACTTTCACTAGAAGCAGGGATATTTATTAAACATTATACCATTATAAGTCAAAAGTGAATACAAACATTCTGTTTTGGGCTCAAATTGAAATCCTATTTTTTCTATTATTCAACAATATGATTTATCCTGTCACTAGTGTCATTTTGGGACCGATAACTAAGTGCCGTATTACATTTGTGATATCCGGCACTAACCATGTAACACATGCATGTGACGATTCATGACGTCATAAGAACGACATGATGTCATGTTTACATCATTCTCTACTTATTTTTTCTTTTTTTTCTTGTGTTTTATTTACATATTGTTTGTTTGAAAGACTACATGAAGGTAACAGGATAAATAGAATAGATGGTTGGTGTCTTTGAATGGGAAAAAATTATCGGGCTCGGCTTCAGATTATTATCCGCTTCGCCTTCGGCTCACCGGATAATATTCCTAAGCCTTGCCCGATAACACCAACCATCTATTCTCTATTTCTACACTTTGAAGACTACTTAGAATTTCAATTTTTGTAATTACCTTGAATATATTATGTAATGATATATATAGAGAACAGATTGTTGGTGTCTTGAAACTGAAATGTTATCGGATAGGGCGTAGGAATATTATCCGATGAATCGAAGACTAACATGAGAATGAGATTCACCGGACAATAATCTGAAGCCGAGTCCCAAAGTCTTTTCCTATTCCAAAAGCCGCAAAACAAACACATATTCTATTAAAACCTATTACCTTTATGGGTTCTTATAAACAAACAAAATGAAAACAAAATACATAAACAATGAAAAAAAATTGCATGCAAGAAGACGATGAAGTATGTATGTTGTATGTCTTTATGACGACATGATTCATCGGTGACCGCATGCTATATGGATTGTGCGAATATCGCATATGTAATTCCACATCTTGTTGGCAGTCACAAATTGGAAGGGATGACAGAAAAATATATTATTCAAATAGTTAATGACCATCAGAATTGTAACGAATAGATATTACATGCACATTATTAACTCTATCCACTCCTTGATAGCAAAAATGTAGTAGGGGTCTCCATTTACAAAGTAGAGTTAAATGTGTAAGTGGTCGGATAGCTCAGTCCAGTAGTCTAGAGCATTCCAACGGTTGTGTAGGTCCTGGGTTTGAGTCCTTGTCTGGCAACAGGTTAAGTTTCACCACCGAAATTTCATTTGGAGCATTTCTATACACTATTAAGTAGAGAATTAAACCAAAATTCCTCTATTCATTTGGATCATAGAGTTAATTATAGGGCAAACATGGGTTTAAGGGAACAGTTTCACTGCTAATTTCATAATTAGCATACATCTATTCCTATCTACACAGAATCTGATAATCAATTTTCCACCATGATGATGAAGACTTTTGACACTCTTGAGACTTTCCAATTTGCAAGTTGTTGTGTCATTCCTTATTATTTGAAATATTTATTAAGGTGGATGAGAGAGGGGTGAAGGGAGTAAGAGAGGGTTGAAAATGGCATTCTCAGCATTAATATTGACATGTAAATTAAAGTACTGCATGCTTTCTAACACGAAAATAGACATTGAAGCGAAAATGACCCATCTTTCATTCAAAATAACGTCAAAAATGACGAATTAGATTTGATAAACAATGCCAATTTCGAAATGTAGGTCATGGAAAACATTTTATTCCAATTCGCAAAGCTGAAGAGTCTAAAGATAAAATCTATTGAACAGTCGATACTTACCGATAACTTAGAGGTCAATCCAATTGAAAAATCGTCTGATTAACAAAAGAAAGTCCATAACCAAACACAAACATTTTGTTAGCGTACGCTTCGAAAAATTCAAGATGGCGTCTCTACACATCCGGGCCCTCAGAGGTGTGGCAGAATCCAGCCATTTGATTGGCTTAGAATTATAGAAGATTATAGAAGATTATAGAAGATTTTAGAAGACTTAAGAACGTTATCCACAGAGCGCAAATCCCCGTTAGGCGAGGTGAGAATTGCCGGGACTAGCCCTCAAACCGGCGCGATTACTGGTGTATTCTCCAGGAAGCAGTCATCGAGAGTGACTCGATGGGCTATTAAGCCTCCTTCACAATCGATGTAAAACAAATTGGAAAAACAAACAAACAAACAAGTGAGAACTCTTCAAAGTTGATTTAAAAGACAATATTTCAATCATATCTGAAGGTATCAAACTCTTATTGACATTGTTTGGGCAATTCCAACGCACACTTACTGATACTTCTAAATAATTTCGGATTTTAAATTTTGATAAGCCCTACACATGGTAAAAAAAGAGATATTTTAATGCAACGGATAATATACGTACACGGCACCGGCTAATTAACGATGTAAACGGACACTTTTGTATAACCCGTTTCTGATCATTAAGTAAGCTGTAAAACATAGTTTTTATTTTATTCAAATTAAAATCTTGATAAATTAAGCCAATTTTTTCACTTTGTATGAGAAAAATGCATCAATATGTGGTTTTTTCTACATCAAGTTATTTCACTTGAAATAAGCCAATTCTTTTAACCCATGAAAGTAGGGTTTTTTATAAGACTCTGTGATTTGCATTCGCATTATCATTACAAATATATTCATCAAGAAATATAAGACACATAGTCGAGGCTATTGTATTTTATGTTTTACTTCCTTGGAAGAGAATCAAGCCCAAAGCGATGAGGGACCATTATTAAAAGTCTGTGACATTAATACCTCGACCACAGAGGCCACTCGGAGAAATCTTGTCCGTGACTATATGTACTGCCTTTTTTTGTGTGTAATGACAAAGTACAATAACAGCATGTATGCTTTTGAAACACAATGCATACGACATTAATAATCTTCCGTGATAATAGTTCGTTAAGAATTTAACACTTAGCCTTTCGTGTCAACGGATTTAAACATTTATTGGTATGATCAACATAAATTTGGACGAGACAAAAGTGGTCATGACAAACTCGAACAAAACGATGTTTGACAAGACAATTACAGTAAGAACAAACTCGGGCGAGACATCATTGAAAATCACATTAACAACAGAAAGTAGAAACAAACTTGGGCGAGACAATATTGAACACTTCAGTGGAAGGACCGCTTTAAAAGACTTGAATGGACAGTAATTATCGTGGGGGATGAACATCGGTGGGTAGCATCTATTCGTCTCTCCTTTTGTTGATATAACCAAAGAGTCTTACCTTCGTTTTAACGTATAAAACAAAAGAATGAGGGTTCATATAGAAGCCAGTGCTATCTGTTCGTACATTAGCCGGTGCCAAAAATTAATGCATTGTAGACTATTTATACATTTTCCATAGCCAACGTCGTTGAGGATTTTTAATTATTTCTTATTTTTTCTGATAAACCAAAGAATGGACTATTTTCTTTTTCGTTTCAACATATAAAACAGAATAAAATGAGAATGAGGGTTCATATAGAAACCGGTGCCATCTGTTCGTACATTAGCTGGTGCCAAAAATTACAGCTTTATAGGTTATACGTATATTATCCGTAGCCAGCCCCGATGAGGATTTTTATATATTTCTTTTATTTGAAGACATTAAATATGACAATAAAACGTGGCATACATGGGTCTTTACTTTTCTGATGAATTAAATTTCGGAAAAGAACGTATTCTCTTATAAATCAGACAAAAGACTGTATTTTCATCAAAGTGTTTACAATGAGGAATCGCATGCGGCCAACTTATTTTCTTTAGTGTGGATTAAATAAAATGATTTGAGACAAGACAAAATACATGCGTTATACAAAATTGTTCATATTGTTCCGTGATACACGTCATTTTAATAAATTATTTCTCTTTTTCTTTATATTCTTCTTTTTTCCTGTCCATCTACATGTTTTTCTTTGTTTACAAACGTATAGAAACCGGTGCTTGTACGTATAGAAGCATGCAACGCAAGCTTATACGCATAGAAGCTGTTTTGATTAAACACCGTGGTCATATGGAGAAAGACACAGGCTACCGGCCTACAGATTCCCTAAAGACATCAGAGCACTTCATAGTTCAGCCTGTCTACTTAGGTTTACTGTCTGATTCCAATGTGTATGGTGTCTATCATATTTTCGGACTTCATTCAATCAATTTAACAGTAATTATGAATATCAATAGTGATGATTTTAGTTAGAACAGGAATGCTCATCAAGAATGTGAATTATTTGCTTGTGTCTTGTTTTTATAAACTACTTGCCTTTTACTTTTCTGGGACAGATATCGTCGATATGATTCAATAAAAATGATATACATAAATATATAAAGTTAAAACAAATACATTTTTTCGGAGTTCCCCATTAAACCACATAATAGATGGTAACCCTTTATCAGTACTAAGAAAACCGATAGTCGACGTTCCCTTAAAAGTCCTCCTAATCCCTTAAATCGCTCAGGTGTGACAAAATTCGAGTCGACGTTCCGGGAACAAACCTTTGAAAGTTGTTCGGCAACATTGCGGCGACGAAGGGCCAATCCAATCGTATCTACTCGGCAATCTCCGTAACAAGTCGGTAGATATACCTCGTAGGCAGTACATGAATACACCAGAAATCCTGGGGTAATTCGCCTTATTTCCGGCGGCTAACGCAAAATGTACACAGGCACTAAATATGTATTTAAATACACACAAATTGGTTAAATATCACAATTGAATGTTTGTTTTTACCCTTTTCATTAAAGATGACCATATCAACACATCTTTGATTCATATTTTGTCAATCGTATCTACTCGACAATCCCCGGCTTGTGCCGGGGATTTCCGAGTAGATACGATTGCAAACGGACATGCCCTTCGTTGCTGACCTACTTTCAAAAATGGCTCCCCATTGCCTCCGAGGTTATTTAAGAAATGGCCGAGGTGTTCCGAATGGGGCCAATCGTATCTACTCGGCAATCCCCGTAACATGTCGGTAGATATACCTCGTAGGCAGTACATGAATACACCAGAAATCCTGGGGTAATTCGCCTTATTTCCGGCGGATAACGCAAAATGCACATAGGCACTAAATATGTCTATATATGTTATATATAATAATTGAATGTTTTTTTTACCCTTTTCATTAAAGATGATCATATCAACACATCTTTGTTTCATATTTTTTCAATCGGCTCTTTTCGGCTTGTGCCGGGGATTTCCGAATAGATGCGATTGCAAACGGACATGCCCTTCGTTGCTGACCTACTTTCAAAATTGGCTCCCCATTACGTCCGAGATTATTTTAAGAAATGGCCGCGGTGTCCGAATGATGAAGGGCATGTCCGTTATCAATCGTATCTGCTCGGCAATCTCCGGAACAATTGCCAAGTAGATACGATTGAGAAGATATGAAATACAGTTGTTTTGATATGATCATCTTTAATGAAATTGATAAAAAAAAATGCAATTGTGAAATTTAACCAATTTCTGTATATCTACATAAATATTTAGTCCCTGCAGAGTAGAGTAGTCGTATGGAGAGTAGCAATCTGAACACATCGGGTTTATCCAATGAAAACACCTCTGAAATAATAGGAATGACGCCTATTGTTATCCGCTTGGAAAGTCATCTTCTGATATGGCAGGAAATATTGTGGGAAAAGGAAAAATTGTTCGTCACGAGCAATCTTTCCTTTTCCCACAATGTTTTCCAAAGTCATCTGCAACAAGGTGTTAAATACCGTTATTGTTTGGTAATTGGTTAAGCGTGATGATTAAGCGCGTCCAATTTCACGTTTCGACAATGGTTGAGACAATTAGTTAAACAATGAACAGATGTTTAATTCTTCAAATTACCACAAAAAGGCGAATCACACACGCACCGAGATACCCTTATCTTTTTTACGCAGACGGCCTCATACGATTTGCCTAGACAAGTTTTAATAATATTGTTATAAAAGGAAAAAAGAACATTCATTGTGTAAAGTGTCATTGTGTTAAAAAAAAATCTATGCTGAAACCCGTTTTTGCAGTTTTTCAAAAACATTCAACCTTTTTTCTTTCTTTCTTTATTATTTGAAAAGTAGTCTCGTGTGGAAATCTACAAAGAAAAGGGGAAAGGTAATATAAGGTTATTTTTATCGAAAACCGTAGGTAGGACAATTTAAATGGTTGGCTGTATATTTTTAATGAAATTTTGACACCGTTGTCAACTATACTCCAGTTATTTAGCGGAGGTCAATACACACATATTCATGTTAGTGGTATCTCCTCACCAGGGTACCGTCTTACTAAACGATTTACGGAAAAAATGTGTGCAAGTCAAAACTGATAAACATGTATATGTATAGTATCTCAAACGAAAATACAATATTAGAAAGTGGCATGTCATTGGAAGCGTCTCGGAGAGACGCTTCCAATGACGTGTTACTCTGCAATATTGCTTCGCCCAATATTGAAATAAGAGGAATTGTTGCTTTAGATTTACGCAAATCTTAAGCTTAAAACTGTTTAGTAAAACGGTACCCAGGACTGCTTTTCCAAACTAACACGATTTGTCAGTGGTGAGAGAGACAAATAAATCATTGCAAAGTGCCTTCATTTTACATCCTAATGAACAATGGCTGGCCCGTGCAAGCATTATACCTTAACGACTAAACAGTCAAATTAAAACATGAAACATCGCAACAAAACGAGATATTCAAACAATGTTAGTGCTCAATGGATTGACTCGGACAATTATTTTTCCGATAATAATGGGTCATAGAGAATACATATATGATTGGTGCATTGAATCGGGAATGTTATCGGGAAAGGCGTAAGAATATTATAAGAAGATCCTCGGGTAAAAGCCCGATGCCCAGCCCGATAACATTTTTTGATTCTAAGACCCCAATCATCCATTCTATTTATCCTGTTGTCTTTATGGATTCGAATAAACAAACACAAAATAAAATAAAATGCGCAAGAAGTAAAACAAAACAGAATATTAAAACTGACCGGTGAGCGAGGCGATCACGTGATCTAGTGACGGATATCGCAAATTTTATACGGCACCCTGTTATCTGTCTGTAAATTGCCCTGGTGACAGGATAAAATGCCACTCGGGGTTAACTGGATGTCACACTCAAACATAAGTTATCACCAAAAGCCGATACATCTCTGCTCAGTACATGTAACTAGAAACGAGAATACTTGCGTGCACAATATGCCCAGCTCGGCAAATACTTTTCAAACAATTCATGAATCAATGCGACTCGGGGTTATTCGGATCTTACAGCCGACCGGTTGAGTGAAAAGGATTTTGTCCAATATTAGTGGGGCTTTACATGTTCATAAACCCCTGCGATAAAACAATATAAGTGTTGAAAAGGTCCTGTAACTCCACCACAATGAATGCGACCAATAGACAAATGAAATTAGATCATGTATGATCAGTGTTTGTATATGAAGATAGTGTTATAAACCCTTATGATGCTGGGTAATTTTCTTAAAATAGATTCTTGTGTCGTCTGTGTTCCAAAACCTCAAATATTTGCTCAATTTTGTTGAGGAAAGATACTCAGGGTAGCAAACAGGTTAGATCACAAACTGGCCTGGGTCTAACCTGTTTGCATATGAATGAAGTCGGTTCCAGCACTTTAAGGGTTAAACAAAAAACGAAATAGGGAAGAGCAAAAACCCAGCAGAGTCGAACAATAAACGAGTTGCTCGACATAGAGAACAAATGCTTTTTATCAGGAAGTCATATCACACCAATATGTTTTCAGTGTTTGTTCAAAGTCCGTCTTATTAGTGATAGAGGTCGACCATATACTTTACTGCCCATAAGGGTGGAATGGGGTGGATAGAAACATCGGCAATCCGTAAGCCAGCCGGGAGACTATCCCTAATGAGAATGTATATTGACCGATCGGCAGAACGTTTTGACCCATTACCAAACAATAACGACATTTCACCAGTTTGCTGCAGACGTCTCTAAAAAAACATTGTGGGAAAATGAGAAATCACTCGTGACGAGCAATTTCTCCTTTTCCCACAATATTGTCTGCAACAAAGTGGTCAAATGTCGTTATTGTTCGGTAAAGGGTTAAACCAATCATCAACTCATACATACGCATGTTTATCATGTCATCAAAAGGAACCTTTGCGACAAAAAAGAAAAATGCTCACTTCAAACGTTTTCTCCTTTTGGCACGAAAGCTTTTATAACACTTCTTTATGTTTTTTGTAACAATATTCATAATTAAAATGTTAAATTGCGTAGTCGATTAATTATACAGATGTTCAAAAATAAATACTTCTAAATATCTAATTGCGATGCAATATTGATTTACTATCGGTTACATTTTTTGTTCTTTGTCAATGGACGGTTTGTTTCTGCTCAAAGGCTTTTGGGATAAATGAGTGTTTCTTATTACATGGATTAGACAAAAGATTCAAATTCCCTCATGCTGCACCTTTTGGCTGCTCCAAACATAAAGCCAGAGACTTTGACAAATTCAGGGTATACGAAAAAAGCTGTTTGGTTGATATTAGATATAAACCGTTGTGACATCTGCAGAAATCGTTCGTTGGGAGCAAGGCTGGATTGTTCACATTTGTTTCTTCATTCATTAACCCTTATATAGGAACCGATTTCATGCTTATGCAAACAGCTTAGATCCAGGCCAGCCGCCAAGTAAATTGGCGACTGGCCTGTGATCTAACCTGTTTGTTACTCTGAGTATATTTCCTCATCATGATTAAGCAGATATTTAAGGTTTGGAAAAGCAGACGACACAACCTTTTTTTTTTAGAAAATTACCCAACGTTCTAAGGGTTAACATTGATTGCGTGTAACAAGTTTATGTTTTAGAATCATAATCAAATGAGTTGTGCATCTCGTCCTAATCGGTCTGGTGTGGATAATTTATTTCTTCTTTTATTTCTTTAGAAAGACGAATAGTTGGATATTAGTGTTATATAGGTGCTTTTTTCTATATAATACATTATAATTTCGTGTGGCGTTTCTGTTCTTACTGCAATATATATTTGGGAACGCAGGAATGTTTGCAGGTAGTTTATCTTTGATGCATTCCTTCAGCTTATCGCTGGTGATGTAAAGTAATACATGTATGTCGAAACCATTACCAAGTTAACTGTATATGAAAACGACGTAAAACGCCGATTAAAAATAATTTTGAACGTTAACCCATTACCAAACAATAACGACAGTTGACCAGCTTGTCGAAGACAACTCTGGAAAACATTGTGTGTAAAGGAGAAATTGCAATTTCTCATTTTCCCACAAGGTTTTTCGCCCTATCAGAAGATTGTTTTTCAATTTCGTCAGATTTCGAAATGTCGTCTGCAAGCTTTTTCTGATTTCGGACGGTCGAAAATTTGGCGTTTGGTAAAGGGTTTAAGGGACCTCTGGAGAACTGTTCATTCGGTCTAATGAAGTTATCCGAACCCTAAAGGAGCACATTTCGTATCTACAAACATGTATGTTGAAGGAAATACGAATATTTTAAACAATGTTGATTTTTGGATGTGTTCACTGTATGTGCAGTTTTACATTTATGCAATTGTAGCTATTGATTATTTCGGAGAAAATATCCTAACTTCGGGTTGTTAACTGTCGTGACTGTGTTTCTAGAACGAGACACGTTGGCACATTGGCACGTTGGCAAAGGCAGTGCGTGGTTCGAACTAGAATCTAAATTTTAGGTTAAAGCGCTAGTTGTTTTGGTTCACTTATGAATTGAACAAATAAATGATAGAACTGTTTTTATTCTATTGAGATTTAACAATTTGCCTTGTTAGCAATAAGAATTTGAAGTGAATGTTTTTGTTGTTGGAGAATATCTGAGGAAAAATCAACCATGCCCGAAACGACCGATGTTCATTTGGAGAAGAAAATTACACACGAGGATTTAACTAAGCTGAAGAGAGCTTTCACGGTAATCTTTTGTTTGTTTTACCTTGTTTATTTTACATCAATTGTGAATCAAGTTCCATAACTTATAGTAATCACTATTGATTATGTTTCCAACATACATGATTAATCATCGCACCAAATTAAGAAGTATGAAAGATCGTAAGTTTGACCCTGCTGATCTCGGGATTTGTACCGGCGACCTGTGATCCAGTGATAAAGGTGGCGGTCTAAGATTCGGGTACCACTTGATGGAATTCTACTTCGGCAAGAAATTTTAGAGCCCCTATAAAGTAATGAGAGACATTAGGAATCAAAGAAAATTAAGGCTATACCTTAAAATCCATAGAAAAATATCAAGAAAAATAAAATTTCGCTGTTTTTAATAGATCTATAATCTATGTTTTGCCTTTACACAATTTTCTTGCTTAGAACTATATCACCTTGGAAGCATAATTAATGAACTTTCCACCAAATAATTAAAAACGTTTTGGAATAAGTGTTAAGAACGTGTTTGACACAGCTTTAGTTAACATTCGATGGCTTAGGCAAGGCCTAGTACCTTGTTTAAGTACTTTATTACCACGAAGGCCGAAATGTATGCACTTTTGCCAACATTAAACTATTTATATGTTAAAAAAATGTTAGGCTGTGAGTAATGACTTTCTTGCTCGTCTTTTTATATAATGCTGCCAATTCCCATCATCATTTCAAAACAGCATTTCTCACTCATAAATGTTTAAAGGTTATTGTTCACAGAAGATAAAATTTGAAAATTAAGATAAAGTGTCGTTGAAACAATACAGTTGTTATATTTTTGTTTGATATGCAATTAAAAGTAGCTTTTGAACGCATGATTATTTCAGGAAATGTCAATATATATCTAAGTAAAGAAGGTAAAGTTTTTTTTATAGTGTCACCCCTATTGAAAGGGTCAGCCAGTTTGGCTTATGAGACACTTTTCACTCATTACACCAAGTAGTTCCGAACTTCTATCACTTTGACAGGCGCCAATCGATATTAGTCGGCTCACGAACCGGCTGTCATTTCGAAACAAGTCCTACGAGAAACATTCCCGGAAAATGCTTCCCATGGGGCTCAAACCTTCGACCTACCTGTCCCAATGTGGACGATTAACCACTAGGCCACGGTGACGAGAGTATGTATAGTTTATATGAGGCAGATCTAAAAAGCAATGTCACGCTTTTGGACAAATTACATCTTAATGCAATGTATACCAACTTTAAAGAATCAAAAACGACAATGATTGATTCCAATGTTCATCAGTGCGTAACATATTACAATACAGCTGTTGTGCAGTTTTAAAGAAATAACATTTTTAACTTCAAAGTTTCCCTACTTCTGCGAACAAGCACCTGCTACTTTTCGACTATAACACATACATTTACACTACTTCATCTTTTAATGCCAAAGCAATAACAGTTCAGAGCATTACCCACATGATGCAAAAAAGTTTATGGAAGAACACATAGAAATGTTTAAAACATGTGTTTGTCAGCGTTAGCTTTATACAGAATACATATACCAGTTGTTTTGTGACAACCCACTTAGCCTTCAAATGATAATAAGATAAAATATCAAAGAATGCCCCTCATGCAGTGCTAATTTTTGGCTCAAAACATCTCATATGATTTCCCCAAAACTCATTACACGTGCATTTATTCATTTAAATTTTTTTTCTATAGAAAAATCCATTGGTTTTTAAGTTTTGGTAAAAAAAGCCCATTGATTTAATTTAGAAAAAAAATCACTGTCCTAATGCATGCTAATCTGGCTTCACATTTTAAACCACTGTTCTTTTTTATTTCAGAGTGACGATAGACAAAAACACAAACTATGTTTAAACAAGGAACAGTTCTGTCAAGCACTCACTCTGAGGTTGAACATAGGTTTGAGACAGGAGGTTTGTAAAACTGTTTTTACCCGGTTTTTCGAAAACCCCTTTATTAAAACAGGGGTTTGAAAAACAGTTAAAACCCGGCTCTTACGAAACCCCTTTATTCGAATAGGGGTTTGTAAAACAGTTAAAACCCGACTCTTACAAAAGTCCTTTATTCGAAAAGGGGTTTGTAACACAGTTGAAACCCGACTCTTACGACACTGCTTTAATTCGAATAGGGGTTTGTTAAACAGTTAAAACCTGGCTCTTACGAAACCCCTTTATTCGAATAGGGGTTTGTAAAACAGTTAAAACCAGGTTCTTACGAAACCCCTTTATTCGAAAAGGGGTATGTACAACAGTTAAAACCCGGTTTATACGAAACCCCTGTATTCGAATAGGAGTTTGTAAAACAGTTAAAACCTGGCTCTTACGAAACCCCTTTATTCGAATAGGGGTTTGTAAAACAGTTAAAACCCGGTTTATACGAAACCCCTTTATTTGAATAGGGGTTTGTAAAACAGTTAAAACCCGGTTTATACGAAACCCCTGTATTCGAATAGGGGTTTGTGAAATTAGGCTCTTACGAAACCCCTTTCTTCTATTAGGGGTTTGTAAAACAGTTAAAACCCGGCTCTTTCGAAACCCCTTTATTCGAACAGGGGTTTGTAAAACAGTTAAAACTCGGATCTTACGAAACCCCTCTATTCGAATAGGGGTTTGTAAAACAGTTAAAACCCGGTTTATACGAAACCCCTTTATTCGAATAGGGGTTTGTAAAACAGTTGAAATTTGGCTCTTACGAAACCCCTTTCTTCTATTAGGGGTTTGTAAAACAGTTAAAATCCGACTCTTTGTAAAACGTTAAAACCCTTACTTTAATAGGGGTTTGTAATTAGGGGTTTGTAAAACCTCTTACGAAACCCCTTAAGGGGTTTGTAAAACCCGGAAACCCCTCTTAAAACCCGGCTCTTACGAAACCCCTTTATTTGAATAGGGGTTTGTAAAACCGTTAAAACCCGGCTTATACGAAACCCCTTTATTCGAAAAGGGGTTTGTTAAACAGTTAAAACCCGGCTCTTACGAAACCCATTTATTCGAAAAGGGGTATGTACAACAGTTAAAACCCGACTCGTACGAAACCCCTTTATTCGAATAGGGGTTTGTAAAACAGTTAAAACCTGGCTCTTTCGAAACCCCTTTATTTGAATAGGGGTTTGTAAAACCGTTAAAACCCGGCTTATACGAAACCCCTTTATTCGAAAAGGGGTTTGTTAAACAGTTAAAACCCGGCTCTTACGAAACCCATTTATTCGAAAAGGGGTATGTACAACAGTTAAAACCCGACTCGTACGAAACCCCTTTATTTGAATAGGGGTTTGTAAAACAGTTAAAACCCGATTTATACGAAACCCCTTTATTCGAATAGGGGTTTGTAAAACAGCCCGAACCCGGTTTATACGAAAACCCCTTTATTGAAGTAGGGGTATAGGAAATAGCCTAAACCCGGTTTAGACGAAAACCCCTTTATTTCCAGGTTATTCAAACCCCCTTAATACGAATACAGGCTTTTTGTAGTGGTATGGAAAACAGCCATAACTCGGCTTTTACGAAAACCCCTATATTCGAATACATGTTAAATACAGGGAAATGTAAAACAATCGAAACCCGCCTTTTACAAAACCTATATATTCGAATACATGCTTGAGGACGGGATGTGACAGTCGAATTCCGGCAATTTGATTTCCCTGTATTCTGGTAGAGTAAAGAAATTGGATTAACCATTTCCCAAACAATAACGAAACGACATTTGACCACTTTATCGCAGACAACTTAAGAAAACATTGAGGGAAAAGGAGAAAATGCTCGTCACACAATGTTTTCGGGCCTATCAGAAGATTATTTTCCAAATTCATCACATTTTGAAATGTCGTCTGCAAACTCTTTCATTTTTGGGCAGTCGAAAATGTGTTGTTTTGGAAAGGGTTAAAGTAAAAAGAACTAACCTCGATTATTCAAAAGGTCTTTATTCGAAAAATCTCTCATCTGAATTAACGTACGCAATTATGTTTGTATTAATGTTAAGTAAATCCTGGCTTTTGACAGCTTCCAATGGAAGACCATACCTTGTTAAATGTCCATATAGTATGTGTATCATTTAATATGTATTCCAAACCTCTTCAGTTGTAATTGAAACAGTTGCCTAAACATACATCTTTGGCAGTGATTTGTCTCAGAGGATTCAATAAATTTATGATAGAATACCCATAATCCACCATTTTGAAACTCGTTCCATCGTCGAATTACTTCTGTCGTTTTCGGTATACATCGATCTCGGCCGGAACTATTTGCATCAAACCGTATAGTTTTAGATCTTACCGATGTTCACCAAGAACGACTGAACTATTCCGACGAAAGAATGAGTTTCAAAATGGCGGATTATTGGTATTCTACTTTAAGGCCGGTCGTCAGGGGTTTTGAACCAGGTTCACTCTTACATACTGTACATATTATTTAGAAATATCGTTATTTATAAACATTACACAAGGCGAAATGAAAGGGATCGGAACAAAAACTCTTAATTGATATACGTGCGGTTCCTAGAGAAATATAAAACAGTTACATGTATAGCATATATCTTATTAACACGATTAAGGCAGAGAAACATTCAAAAGAATTAACAAAACTAGACATGATTAGCCTTTTAGAAGAAATAAGAAACAGGAGAAACGGTTACAAACATTATGTAAAGTTAGTCGGAAATTGTGCAGCAGCAATTGACTTTTTATGCAATCACATATCTAGCTTGTCTGCTCATTTAACCGTACAACTAAAATAATACGTGTCTGTTAATCATTCCATAGCGGCTTGCACCAAGGAGTAAATATAGGGTTATTTAACCTTTTCCCAAACAACAAATTTTCGACTGCCCCAAATTGAAAGAGATTGCAGACGACATTTCAAAATGTTATGAAATTGGGGAAAAATCTTCTTTATAGGGCAGAAAACATTGTGGGAAAAGGAAAAAATACTCCTTACGACCAATTTCTCCTTTTCCCACAATGTTTTCCAAACCCATCTGCAACAAAGTGATCAAATGTCGTTATTGTTTGGGAAAGGGCTTGATCTATAAGTGCATTTTTGGAAACGTTCTCTAGCCGGAATACGTCCGATATAGTACAGAGCTGTATCATATGATCCGCCTTTGTTTCTTCATGCATGTATACATATACCTGATCTTTCTTTCCGACCAGTATGAAGATCTGTTTGAGAAGGTGGATGTTACCCGACAGGGCCTGATCGACTGGGACAACTTCTCTGAGCATATGTTACTCGGCATGTACAAGAAGGACAAAAGGGTCCCATTATGGAGGAATCTGATTACCTTAAAGAGGTGGGTATGTTGTGTGTGGACTTTCTTTTGTCCCATTATGGAGGAATCTGATTACCTTAAAGAGGTGGGTATGTTGTGTGTGGACTTTCTTTTGTCCCATTATGGAGGAATCTGATTACCTTAAAGAGGTGGGTATGTTGTGTGTGGACTTTCTTTTGTCCCATTATGGAGGAATCTGATTACCTTAAAGAGGTGGGTATGTTGTGTGTGGACTTTCTTTTGTCCCATTATGGAGGAATCTGATTACCTTAAAGAGGTGGGTCTGTTGTGTGTGGACTTTCTTTTGTCCCATTATGGAGGAATCTGATTACCTTAAAGAGGTGGGTCTGTTGTGTGTGGACTTTCTTTTGTCCCATTATGGAGGAATCTGATTACCTTAAAGAGGTGGGTATGTTGTGTGTGGACTTTTTGTTTAAAGTCGTTTCAACGTTTTCCTGTTATATCGCAATTTTTCTCACTTTGCTGACCTAAATAAAAGGTCAAAAGGTTTTGTTAATCATAATGTCGCCCCTAATGAAAGGGTCAGCAAGTTTGGCTTATGA
The DNA here is from genome assembly GCA_947846245.1 of Cerastoderma edule. Classification (NCBI taxonomy): domain Eukaryota; kingdom Metazoa; phylum Mollusca; class Bivalvia; order Cardiida; family Cardiidae; genus Cerastoderma; species Cerastoderma edule. The sequence continues at coordinate 16,235,894 of OX401421.1, forward strand.
GACACTTTTCACTGATTATACCAAGTAACTCCCAACTATGCCAGGCGCCAAGCGGATATTAGTCGGCAACCATTGAATTTAACTAGCTCGCGTCTCACGAACCGGCCTTTTCGGAACAAGTCCCACGAAATAAATTCTCCGGACAGAACAATCGGTTTGGTGCCTTGAAATGGAAATGTTATCGGGCAAGGAGCAAATATATTATTCGGTAAGCCGAAGGCGAATCGGAAAATAATCAATAACCGAGCCAGAAAACGTTTCTCATTCTATACTCCAACAATATGGTCCATTTGTAGAGCATCAGCCTCGGGACAATAGGGTCGCCGGTTTCGAATCCACAATGACCAGCAGATTTTACCTCGCCGCTATCAGGATTCGATCCCGCGACTCTTTGTACGGAAATCCGATGCTCCAATACTGCCGTACTGTCACCCACGACCAGTTGGTATTATGAGATTCATGAATACATTAACTAATCAGTTACCTAATTAAAAGACTTTGATGTCGTTATCAAATTTCTTCTATCTCATAAACCCTGTATCGAAATGAATCTTCTTTCAATTACAGCCCACATAAGCATGCAATCCAGGGGATCGTGTTTTTGAAGACGTCACGACGCTATCTCGTTATTAGCAAGGTATTGTGTTTTACCCTTATAGAACTGGAACCGGTATTTCATGCATATGCTTATGCAAACAGGTTAGATCCAGGCCAGCTGCCAAGTAAATTGGCGGCTGGTCTGTGAACTAACCTGTTTGCTACTCTGAGTGTCTTTTCTTATCAAAATATAAGCAAATATTTGAGGTTTCGGCAAAGCAGACGACGCAAAAATATATTCATAGAAAATTACCCAGCATTCTATTGGTTTATACAAGAATCTTGTTGGATTAGAGCTTTATCCAGCTTGCGTGGTGACACCGAACGCAAGTTGGTGCCATAAACACGTTCACCTTTGGCAACATTATGCTAAGGGATAAATTACGTCTCTCGATTTGTGTCTCGATTCTTCCCTTAGAAAAGTATTGCGTTGTCTCTTCCTTATATGTCTATTAACCCTTTCCCAAACACCAAATTTTCGACTGTCCCAAATTGAAAGAGTTTGCAGAAGACGTTTCAAAACGTGATGAAGTTCAAAAATAATCTTCTGATATGGCAGAAATCATTGTGGGAAAAAGAGAAATTGCTCGTCACGAGCAATTTCTCCTTTTCCCACAATGTTTTCAAACGTTGTCTGCAACAAACTGGTAAAATAACTCCGTTCCCTTACAATTTCGTTCGAATTGCGAGACATTCGGATAATCGGGGTCCGGATAAACGAGCCTTCACTGTACATGTCATTAACACGTACAAGCAGGAAAGGCCATTATTGTTATGAATGTTAAACAGCCTATTCGGTTCTATTCACTTGCCGGATTAAACCTTAGTTATATCAAGTTAAAAAAGCAATCCAAGGCCAAATCAAACCTTTCTTAGAAATGTGGCGTTATCTTATATAAGAAGAGGGAAAAAAAGATAATTTTGAATTTTGACAGGAAGGAACAATTTCCACCTGGGACACCAACATGAAAATACACAGGTCACTAAGGACAACCATCGACACGTGTAAACCACGTGACGTCTGGGTCACGTGCTTCGTTGCCATGGCGAATGTCAATAAAGCAGCCTTGACCTTCACGAGCAAAGAAATAGGTACATAAAATGGGGATTCTCTTCTTGTTCCATTTGTCACTAGTGTTATTTTGGGACCGATAACTATGTGCCGTATAATATTTGTGATATCCGGCACTAACCATATAACACATGCATGTGACGAATCATGACGTCATAAGAGCGCCATGACGTCATGTTAACATCATTCTCTACTTATTTTTTTCCTTTTTTTCCTCGTGTTTTACTTACATCTTGTTTGTCTGAAAGAATACATAAATGTGACAGGATAAATAGAATATAAAATAATATAAAATATAAAGTTGGTGTCTTTCAATGGGAAAAGCTATCTTGCTCGGTTTCGAATTATCATCCGTTTCGTCTTCGGCTCACCAGATAATATTTCTAAGCCTTGCCCGATAACATTTCCGATTCACGACACCAACCATCTATTTTCTTCATATGCACAATTATTTAAGCATTCCTTTGTGGTCGCAAAGTGATCTATGTCCTTTGGATCATAAAAGCCAAATAGAAAAGGGCACCAAACACTGGTGATATTGGACATGAATGCTTCAAAGCTGTTGATGTTCCTAAGCAGCTTGTCAAGATGGTATTTTTCATTATGCAAAACGCATTAAACAAACATATTTGAAAGAGGTTATTTCAAATAATTTGCCTTTTGACACTCATTGTTTGTTCATTAATTAAGCATATGTCAATGGATCATTATCATAATCTTTGTTGATATATGTCATATAATTTAGTACCTGATCTAAATAACAGAATAGATGGGAAAGGTAAAACTTTATGAATGGCATTTTCCTCAAACCGTAGAAAAGCGATTTTGAATCGATTCTTTAACCCTTTTCCAAACAATAACGACATTTGATCACTTTGCAGATGACTTTAGAAAACATTGTGGGAAAAGGAGAAATTGCTCGTAACGAGCAATATTTCCTTTTCCCACAAGGTTTTCCGCTTTTCTGAAGAATATTGTTCGATTTCATCACATTTTGAAATGTCGTCTGCAAAGTCTTACAATTTGGGACAGTCCAAAATGTGTTGTTTTGGGAAAGGTTAAAGGAAACGGTCTAACTAGGTTGTATTTTTCTTATATAGATATTAGATGGCCATTGTTATAAACACTACCTAGGATGTAGCTGAAATATCATGTACCTTTGATTTTCAGCTTTCTACGACCTCAGTTCGAAAGCGGAGTTTAGCTGCCAGTATAAAGTTCAAGGCCTTCCTTTCACGCCGCTGTGTTTAGACTACAGGTGAGATAGGACTTATGTATATTTCTTGTTCTTCAATATCAGAAATAATTTTGTAGACAGAACTTAAACGCAAAATGTATGTAGAAGTCAATACATTTGGATTGAATTATATTCCTTCATACAATTCTTTACATCACTTTTTTAATGTGAAACTCGTGCACAGGTCTTACTGCTGTCCAACACTAGGCAATACAAAGCCATAGATATCAATGTGTTAATTAGGTTTGGATGTGACCGAAACGGATTTAAATATCGTCCATTTATGAAAGCGGATAGTCAAACTCTGCACAAAAAAAGATAGAGTGATGCTGTAAAGTCGTGCTAGAAAATTACGCAAAGCAGCCAACTAATAGCTGTAACATTTATTACCATTTGAGGGGTGAGAAGATATACGTTTATATTTTCGATGTTAAATCTGTAAATGCATACATAGCCGCTCCGTCCGCATTGTAGTACTTTGAGTTCCCCTCTATATCAGGTATAATCCGACGAACCCGAACGAGGCCTGTCTGGTGTTTGGTGATACAGCCGGATATGTACACGCTATCGTATTCAACTCTGCACAGAACGCCCTATTCGAGAGACCGTCAGGCCCTGTTATACACGATCAAGGTTGGTGATTACAATGGCTCATTATTTTTTATCTTTTATTTCAATCTTATTTTATCTATTGGGGGTATTCGTATGACCTAAGCTGTAACTATGAGATACAGTATGCTATCTTTATCTCGAACTTCGGATTATCAAATTCCTCCATATGTCGAAGTCGAATACGGGGTCGCCAAATACTCCTCTTCATTTCTACATTTCAATATTCCAGACATCTATACCTCAAACTCTGTCTATGTAGAACATTTTTGTCAAGAGGGCCCTTTAATTAAGAGTTGAAAAGATTCTACTTGGTTTACGTCTGGTTCACCCGGACAAGGGGCTCTTAGATTCTGTTTGTTTCCCCTTCCTTTTCTGTTGATGTCTTTCGATCATTTTGCAGCGATAATTCCCATTGTTCCTTCCTTTGTGATTTGAACTCTATTATGACTTGCGTTTGATTTTACTCATCTTTCTTTGGCAGTGTTTAAGCTACATTGCGACTCTATTTCGCTATAATAACCTTCCGTACCAGCAATGGACGGCCGCAGTTGACAATATTTTTAGTTATGAGTGGGAATTTAAACTACACCTCCTAAACAGTTTATATTTTCTTGACTGTTGCATTATCTATATCAATAAACCGCTTGTGCCTTTGTGCTACTAGCATTATCTATATCAATAAAACGCTTGTGTCTTTGTGCCAATTGCATTATCTATATCAATAAAACGCTTGTGCCTTTGTGCTACTTGCATTATCTATATCAATAAACCGCTTGTGTCTTTGTGCCACTTGCAATATCTATATCAATAAAACGCTTGTGTCTTTGTGCTACTTGCATCATCTATATCAATAAAACGCTTGTGCCTTTGTGCCACTTGCAATATCTATATCAATAAAACGCTTGTGCCTTTGTGCCACTTGCAATATCTATATCAATAAAACGCTTGTGCCTTTGTGCCACTTGCAATATCTATATCAATAAAACGCTTGTGTATTTGTGCTACTTGCATTATCTATATCAATAAAACGCTTGTGCCTTTGTTCTACTTGCATTATCTATATCAATAAAACGCTTGTGCCTTTGTTCTACTTGCATTATCTATATCAATAAAACGCTTCTGCCTTTGTGCTACTTGCATTATCTATATCAATAAAACGCTTGTGCCTTTGTGCCACTTGCATTATCATCAAGTTTTATTGTAGTTTTCTTCATTAAACACGTCAGTTGAACTTAAATTCTTTCTCTTCAGACGCAGATTGAGGTAGAGCGTTCATCCGTAGCCATTTTTCCATTTCAAATAAAATTGAATCTCCAATCGATGATATTGATGGGGAATTTAAATGGATAATCTTTGTCATACAACGATCTGATTTGGTTTCTAACTTGGCTATGTTTGCTGTTTCAAGGATATTTGTAATTATAGGCATAGTTGCCTTATAGTGACATCCTACTTTAACAAGACAAAAAAGTTGTTAAATGATACATATGTTGTATAATTATTTGAGAAATTATTGAGATCTTGTTTTTTTTTCACCATACGGGTAACAATGAAAAATAAAGCGTGTTATTCACAATCAACATTCAGTATGTTCTTATTGATATAAAAGCAGTCACAGGTTCTTACTTCCTTTGATATGTTAGCACCTCCACCTATCTCAAGTCTTTAAATACGAGCGTCTGAATTAGTTTTAGCTTCATTGTATTAACTGCCATATCAATTAATAACCGTCAATATTCAAAAATGAATTGAAGTGTTTATGGTGGAGACACCTGCTTAACCCTTCCCCAAAGGCCAAATTTTCGACTGTGCCAAATTACAAGAGTTTGCAGACGACATTTCAAAATGTGATGAAATTGGACAATAACCTTCTGATAGGGCAGAAAACATTGTGGGAATAGGAAAAATTGCTCGTTACGAGCAATTTCTCTTTCCCACAAGGTTTCTAAAGTCTTCTGCAATAAAGTGGTCAAATATCGTTATTGTTTAGGAAAGGGTTAAATACAAAACGGGTAGTTGAGATTGAATAGTATTCGAGTAAATACCGTGTTTCTATTCGACTGATGGCCCGTTATGTTTGTATAAATTTATTCATAGAGTCGTGTTTGAACGTACAGCTGTCCGACCTCAAGAGAAGTCGCTACAAGAATGTGGCGTACACGAGATACCTCGCTCATGACAGAGACTGGGTCCGTAATGGTAAATATATTCATTATGGTGCATCCTCTGTAGAAGGGCTCGAACTTACTAAGCCTTACCTCGTCTTTGTATTCTATACTAAATTACACATCAATGCTTGTCAACTGGTCCTCTTGTGTTTTCTATTCCATACCCTTACCTGACACCACCTGATTTGTTTCTGTCGTTTTAATAATAAGAGTTTGAAATTTAGAAACAAAAAAGAGACATGTCTTTGAAAGAGTATGGTTTATTTAGATATTGTTCTGAAAACAGAAGTGTTTGTCAATATCACACAAACAATTGTAAAACAGCGTTAATCCAACGAAACTGCATACTTTTTGTGGGCAGAATGTTAATCAAGCAAAGCAGGGTCGATTTTCAAATAGTTTATTGGCATGTCAACTTCAAATAGTTTGTTTCCAAACATGTGTACACCATACCAATGCATAGAAAAACAAGCATTGCTCTTTCTTTTTCTAGAGTTTAAATTCATTGACCCTATAAATTTCCTGGTACTAGAGTATAACTCTATCATGGTAATTACAATCTTGAGGTGTTTTGATAAACCATTGTATAAACCCTATAACGATTTGGTAAATATCATGTTAGACTTGTTGAGAAAGGTTCGTTATTTATTAACTTGACAGTGAAATACTCGCGATACCTAGAATGCTTCATCAGCTGCGCTACCAGCACACCAAGATCCATTGTGATTGGCTGGATGGAGAAACGTCACACGTTTTCTAACCAACCAGTGAAGAGGTAACATAATTTGTGTCATTAACACTAACATCTGTTGTGATTGGCTACATGGAGAAACGGCACACAATTTCTAACCAACCAGGGAAGAGGTAACATAATTTGTGTCATTAACACTAACATCTATTGTGATTGGCTGGATGGAGGAACGTCACACGTTTTCTAACAAACCTGTGAAAAGGTAACATAAAACGTGTCTTTAACACTAATCCATTGCGATTGGCTGGATATAGAAACGACACACATTTTCTCACCAATTCTTCAAGTTTGCAAACACTGTTACATTAGGACAACATAAAACCTAAACATTTTGATAAAAGATAACATACATGTTGTTTAAAGCATAGGGTCCTCTAAATCATTCAGAAAAATGCACCAGTCTGTTTCTGGTTTCCTTACCTTCCAACTAAAACGCGGTTAGAGCTCAAAAGATCTTTACAATCATCCTCCTATAAGATGTCAAAATTACTGTCAAGCAAAATTTTGCTTTTCTCGCTACCTTGTGTATCATGAATGTGTGTAAGGGGTTTTCCTATTTTCGTTTCGTTCGCTTTATTACTCGACATTTCCTGTTTGTTTTGTGGCTCGATGACGAAAGACAGTTTAGTCCACCAATAGCTCATAAAGTATACATAATTGTAACCAAGACATCAAAATAATGGGAACATCAGTTGAAACATTACTTGAGAATTTTTCAACACACAAACGCAAATTCTAAGTTATTTTACAAAATTGTGTTGTTTTTTCCTTTTGTTGGCTGAATACCTTTGAGTAGAATCGCCCCTTTAGGCTTTGCCAACTTATATATTAACAAATATCCTTTATTATGACCAGGATCTAATGTATTTAATGCTCAAGATATACGTACATGTACATTTTAATGATTTGATTCGTTATTGGAATCTTACGTAATTCTAGATTTCGATCAACCTTCTACAAACTAATATTTCTAAAAGAATTCTAGTTGCTTTTTTTGTTGTTGTTGTTGTTTTATTTTCATATATTTTTACTTCAGCGAGGTTCCTTTAAAGAAGGAAATCCTCCGAACATCGGTGTTTTCTACCCAAGATGGAGTGAACACGTTCGACTACAGCAAGCGGTTTAATCTGATTGGTAATACAGTCCATCTTGTGTTAAGCAACCATCCTTTTAAGCATCCAGCATGCCTTAAACAACCACTTCAGAAAGTCCCATTGTTGGATTTACAGTGTACATGAATTTGCGTTAAGCAGCCAACCTGTCTTAAACAGCCAAATGTCTTAGTTTCATCGCCTGGCCTCTAAACAAAAGTTTGACTGTTCTCAAAGAACTTATTTTGAAAGAATGTTTGAAGTGAACAATGCCGAGTTTGGTCACAACCAATGTTTCTACATGTAGCTGGCAATGCAAATCCGTAAAATGTTCGCATGTTTTAGAACAGCATCTCTAATAGCACCTGTAGGGCAAAGTCGATACACGACCAGTTATCAAGATGACAGTAATTGCCGTTATCGAAGATCTTTATCGTGTTTTACTGATTGGCACATTATAGTCTGATCTGCTTGATACATATATTCAACATAAATATCATTAACTGAACGATTTTTTGACTATCCTGCTGCGCGATTTGTACAAGTACAATGTACTATTGACACCTTAGAAACCAGCAAAAATACGCAATATTGCAATGTATTTAACCCTTTCCCAAACAATAACGACATTTGACGCATTTGTTGCAGACGACTTTAGAAAACATTGCAGGAAAAGGAGAAATTGCTCTTGACGAGCAATTTCTCCTTTTTCCACAAAGTTTTCTGCTCTTTCTGAAGAATATTGTTCAATTTCATCACATTTCGAGATGTCGTCTGCAAACTCTTTCAAAACTTTTCAGAGAAGAGAACGTTCCTCTAATAATTGTGACTTACGCGTTATAAGACTGCCTATTATTTTGTAAGGAAATATTATTGCTATTAACAAATTTCGATGTATATTGTGGTATAGATACTTCATCTTTGGCTGAACATGGTAAACTTGACATGTTAATTGTTTTGATTAGGCCGGGCCGTTTATTAGTTAAATAAACGAACGAATGATAATACGTTTTTGGTTATGATGGAACCAGGGAAACTAAATATTAGCTGCAATAGTATTTGATACTTTTTGGTACTTAGACCTTGAGCCAGAAAAGGCCCAGCAACATTTTAAAATGTGATGAAATTGGGGGAAATAATCTTCTGATAGGGCTGAAAACATTGTGAAAAACGGAGACATTGCTCGTTAAAGCAATTTCCTTTTTTTCCCACAGTGTTTTCTTGAGTTGTCTGCAACAAACTGGTCAAATGGCGTAATTGTTTGGTAATGGGTTAAAGGTGTAGAATTGTTTCGGGATTTTAACTCTTTATGCTGAACATTGGCAACAGGTCGAGGTACTATTTTTAAAAGTTGTCGGCAGCCACCATGAAAAATAGCCTTTTTTTTTCTTTTTCTTTTTTTTTCTTTTTGCTTTTTTTTTTCTTTTTTTATTTACTTTTTGTCATTATCATTATCTTTTCAGCGACCGCCGGCGTTAATCATAACGTATGTCTGGTGAACCCCTTTGTCGCATCCAGACCAAATGGCGTAAGTAGGGGCCTATTTTCTTGTCGAATATGATTTTGAATTGTTGAATTTACGCTACTTTCAACAATATTTCCGTCATATCAAACCGGTCAGGATGCAATACCCACATATATATGGTATCAACTCTTCTGTCCTTAAACCTTTACCGAACGCCCAATTTTCGACTGTTCCAAATTGATAGAGTTTGCAGACGCCATTTTAAAATGTGATGAAATTGAAAAAACAATCTTCTGATAGGTCAGAAAACATTGTTGGAATAGGAAAAATTGCTCGTTACGAGCAATTTCTTCTTTTCCCACCATGTTTTCCACAGTCGTCTGCAACAAACTGTCGAAATGTCGTTATTGTTTGGTAATGGGTTAAGGGTAACGTAGGTGCAGTGGTAGAACGTCGGCCTCTGGAACCGAGCGTCCCAGGCTTGATTGCCGTTATATTAGCAGCGAGGTGAAAAGGCCGTGAGTAACCTACAAATAGGCGCCAGTACTGATCATGTATCCACAGAAAGCAATTGACGATGACGAATTGAAAAATCTTCAAGCTTCCGTCACAATTGGTATGAATAAAAAGGTTTAAACTACATGTACTTCGAAACGGTGTAAACATCTGTAAACCTCCATGTCGTTATGGCTTCATTTATTCTGATTCTGTTACCGTATAAGAACAACTTACGTTCAACCATACCTAATAAGCCGCTAATTGCTATCTGTTGCTATCGTTCTAAATAAAACTGAAATTTGTTTTGGCTCATTCTTTTAAAGAGACTTACACAACTCAACGACTTAGCCATTTTTGTATAACGGTTTACCGTTGTTTTAAAATGTAGGAAACATTGAATTTGTAGAAATTGTTCTTTCCCAGCCGATTTGCTCACAAAAAATAAATCTTAGTGGCACATTTGTACTGTGACAATCATTGGGATAGATTATTGCCATATATATTCATCAGTAGTACCCTGAAAGTCCACACAAAACACTTAAGTTTCACTTATCTAAGTGGATCTTATCTTACCTTTCCCTTATCTCATATTCACCTTATCTTATATTTTCCTTATCTTATATTTCCCTTATCTTATCCTTCCCTTGTCTTATATTTGCCTTATATAATATTTCTCTTATCTTATATTTTACCTTATCATATATTTCCCTTATCTTATATTTCCCTTATCTTATATTTGCCCTATCTTATCTTTCCCTTATTTTATATTTGCCCTATCTTATCGTTCCCTTATCTTATATTTCCCTTATCACATCTTTCCCTTGTCTTATATTTGTCTTATTTTATCAGTACACGACGGGGTATTGAATGGCTGATAGGCCATGTTGGCATTCTACCGAGCGATAGCTGAAATGCCAATGCAGCAGCGAGAGAGTTAAGATAGTACTCTATTGACTCCACGCAAAACTGAATTATGTTAAAAGTCTATTTAGTTTAAACTTATCTTTTTCCATCGATTTTAAACAAAGTTCTTACAACTTAGAGATAAATCACTCTCGATTCTGCTTCCTGGATACATAACCAGTACTCACACCAAATGTTGATTGATGAAAGGTCGCAAGGCGGATCCCGATACTCACAGGATTCGAACCCACGACTCTCGTGTCCCGAGGCCTACGCACTTACCCAGGGTACCGTTTTACTTAACATGTTCTTTAAATTGTGTTTAAGTCTTATACAATATTACATCTTTAATCAAAATTGGGCCAAGAAATATTGCAAAGAAACACATCATTGGAATCGTCCCTCCGAGACGCTTCCATTGACGTGTCACATTGTAATATTGTACTTTAGTTTAATAGGCCATTCAATATAAGATTCGACCTAGACAATATTGCAAAAGAATTTCTAAATGGTATGTGCGAAACTAGACATACATGATAGCTCTATGAAAAAAGTTGCACTTTGAAGTATGTGGGGAAAGTTATATAAAAACGATTTTAAACCCCGCATTTTGAAGCAAACTTAGTTGGCCAATACTGTACACCATAGGATTATTTCATGACGTTATATTTAGAAACGTCATCACTATGACGTCATTTTGGCTAACAAAATGGCTAGCAAGTGGTACCATATAGGATCAAATATTGCAAAGTTTTGTTCCTTTTTTATCAACTAAAAGGTTATTTTGCGTGACAATGCTAAAAATATGAACTTTGAAACAGGACTTTTAAACAAATGAGTGACGAAAGTAAAAGTTTCATGAAATAATGCGTTGCTTTGGTCGATTTCATGAACTACGGAAGGACATAACTGTCATAAATTCACTGGATATTCAATGCTTTTCGTTGATTTTTTATTTTTTCTTTGTCTTTTTCTGTGACGTTGAACACCGTTTCAACTTTTTTCTTAGAATAATATAATGTACCTTATTTCAAATCCTGACCAGGCCTTGTATTCGGCTTACTGTAACTACATGACAAATCAACCCATCTGCTTATATTCGCTATGTGATTTTTTTCTTTCATTCAAATGCATATATTTACAGAATATTTAGAAATAATTTTGATAAAGTTTTCTCATTTGACAGATAGCATAATACTTTTAAAGAAAAATCTTTTGGAAGTAATTCATTTTAAATCTTTCAATGCCAGACTCTTTTTTAGGTCTGTTAAGCAGAGGTGCTTTGGTTCTTAAAATAAAACATCACATTAACTGTACATTCAAATATCATTTAAGCCACCAACTTTGACCTAAGCCGTAAACTATTTAAAGATATGATAAAGATGTAGCTGAACGTCAATGGTTCTTTTTTAACTAATTGTCTCCCAGATTTACTGATAATTTCCCGGAAAAAGAGCCAGAATTATAAACAGGTTCCCTGTAATATGATCACAAACTATGGGGATATGAATAATGATTTAACTCAGATGCGCACAATCCTGATAACTATAAGAATCAGCATTTTCCATCGAAATTAAATATATCAATATTCAATCAAACGTCGGCACTGATCCAAGGGAAACTTCTTAAAATTGCCGAAATTAAATAAGTTTCTGAACACCTTTATGATCATCAAACGCTAATAATCACTTATAAAATAAACCTCAAGATTTGCTTTGTTTTTATAAATTGCAACTACAATCAGATTTACATTTACTTTAATTTAGCCCCACTTCAGCTTTTCATTACAACGTCTTTTTTTGTTCTTCAACTTTCCTTTCACAATTGAGGGAAGAGTGCCATTTAACAAATAACATAAAAATCACAGTGAAGCAAAAGATAAATGATTTAAAAAATCGATGACTTTGATGTTTTTAAATTCATTTATACAACTGTTGAAGTCTAATTGTCTTAAATATCTAGAACCATCACCATCAAATCATTGTTTAGTGTTTGACTTTTATCGGCGTTTTCTCTGTGTTATATGCATTTCTGACTTATACAAGAATTGCATTCATTTGTGCTCTCACTTCTTGCATTCATAACAATGTGACGATGTAACATGTATTTCGGTAGTTGCAATGTGTAAAGGTAAATTCTCTCTTAACAGCAATGTCTTTAAAGTAACTCTATGGATCGTGACAATAGTCACATGTTTAGCAGATATCCTGAGGACAGAACATCATCTTATTATGGGACTTGGTTTTCATAAGAAAAATGGTTAATTTATTGAAAGAGCTAGATATCAAAGCACTCGGCTTTATACACAAACTTGTTAAACTGTTGAAATACCAAAACATAACATTCATACAGGCGGCAATATTTTTGCAATAAGTCTGTTACAAAACGTCAAGAATATTTAGATTGGAATACTGCTGTCATGGTTATATTTCTTGCAGATAAGGAGTGCTTTCAGTTGACTGTCCAATAAATGAATGCTTAATCGGAAGTGGATATCTTAAGATATAATTAGCAATGTATAGTCAAGCTTGATTACGCTTCTTCCAAGCTTGTCAATATTCAACCAACGGATAGCTTTTTATGATTGCTGAAATTAAGCAAGATCCGAACACCTTAACGTTCATAAATTTACACAAGAATTACTTTAGAATATAGACTAAAGATTTGCTTTGTCTTATGAATAGTTACTTTGGTCAGATTTATATTAATTTTTGTGTAGTCCCACTTCCGCTTTTCATTACAAAGTATTTTTTTTTCTTTTCCAGTTTTCCAAGCGCAGTTGAATAAAAAGATGGCTTATAAGAAATTATCCATGTTTTTCGGTTTGGACTTGCGCAAATGTTTTCCTTAAGTCGTTTAATAAAACGGTACCCTAGACCACTGTCCTCCACAATATGTATACACTAATATTTATGTTAATTTACAGGTACTTCAAGGTCATACAGCCAGTGTCCTTCAAGTCCAGTTTATACGACACAGGGGTCAGCTGGTCAGTCTGGCCCTGAATAGAGTCCTTCGTATATGGGACGTCCATCTACAGGCCTGCATCTACCAGCTGGCTGGAAAGTTTCCCAGAAACCCAGACGGTATGTGATGTTGGTCATACGCCTATTACTTTTTAGAGCTTAGATTACAATTGGCTCCAGTGTTAAATCCTGTATTTTAAAGACTCCACTGAATTAAGGACATTGGTTTTCTCGGTTTAGCTATATGCTTAATTATCAAGTCGGTTTATTAATCTTTTAAATCTAGAAATAAAGAGGACACATCAATCGTCATTTTTTTCAACGTATTAAAGTCTACTAGTACGGTCCTATAAACATTGCACAAGCTGTCAAATACCCTACGCCTGTTAGTTTTGAGATCTTATATTCCCATTGACTCCAGTGTTAAATCATGTATTTTTAAGACTCTGCAGAATTAAGGAAAGTGTTTTCTCACCTTTCTCATCTATACGCTGAAACATCAAGTTGGACCATTAAGCTTTTAAACATAGAAATAAAATGTAGACCCCAGCTGTCTTTTTCTTCCTACACTGCAAATAGTATCAGTGCCGTCCGAAAAACAGTACAAAAGCTGTCAAATGGTCATTCACCTGTTACTTTTGAGATATTATATTCCCATTGACTCCAGTGTTAAATCATGTAATTTTAAGACTCTGCTGAATTAAGGATAGTGTTTTCTTAACTTACCTTTATGCTTAAACATCAAGTTGGTCCATTAAACTTTTAGATATAGAAATAAAATGGAATGACCAATCGTCTTATTGATAATAGGGGGATTCATAGTTGTGACAGCCGTATTTTGTGTTACAGTTTGCTCGACGACAATTATGTATCGACTGTCAAAACGGTTTTCAGACGAAACTTTTATCGTTTTATTAAACCAAATGCGATGGAAGAGGTCGATTTTGTGGAGACGTCGAGTATAATCAATAAAACAGACTTGTGTGTGTCTTTAAAGCGAAAACTTAAGACCATAAGTGGTATGTTTCAGGTCTTTTAAAAAATGGTGCCCTTTTGACCCGGACCCTTTCTTTGATGCCAAAATAAGATCATTTAGAAGACTCAGATGTTTTAAACCAGTTGGCCACAAAAATCCAAAATCACAAAGTTTGAACAAATACCATTTTGGATTTAGGCTATATACACATGTCTAATAAAACAGACATTGAGCCAGGAGTACTTACTTAACTTTTATTAATATATGTTTAGCAAAACTTATAACCTAATAATAAGAGAATCGTTAAGGGGTGTAATGTCCTGATTAAAGTGTTTAATGAATTCATTAATCAACAATTCCAACTACTTTCATGTTCAGCTAGTTGCGCCCTTTTCTTTGACGAAGGGAAGGATAGAAGTGGGTTGGAGCGCAATCGCCTATTCGTTTCGTTCAATGAGCGCCTGATGATGATACAGATGAAGCCAGAAAACAAAGACAAAGTCCTGTCACATGACAACCCTGTCGTTACGGCGGTGTATAACTCTGCGTACAATCAGGTAAAAGTAGAATTACAGGTATTCTTATTTGTGGATAAAGACAAATATCTGTCAGATGTTTGGGTATGCATTTACATGTAGTCATCTATATTTTTGCGTATAATTAGGTAAAAAGTAGTACCATTTTACGACATTTTCAATTGCGTATAAAGACAAATATCTGTCAGGTGTTTTGGTATGCATATATATGTAGTCATCTTTATTTCTGCGTATAATTAGTTAAAAAGTAGTATCATTTCACGACATTTTCAATCGCGAATGAATACAAATATCTGACAGGATTTTACATTATGCATAAATATATAGGCATGTATATCTATGTGTTTATAAGGTAAAGATAGAACAATTTAGAGACACTTTCATTTGCGGATAAGGAAAAATATGTGGCATGTGATTACGTGTGCATGTAGTTATATATACATCAGCAGGAAATCGGGTAAGAGTAGTATCATCTAGCGACAGTCTCATTTGCGGACAAAACCAAAACATGTCATGTGACTATATGGGAATAACACCGTGTATGGCTTAATGAATAGCAGGGTAGAAGTGATTTTTGTTGTATTTGTAATTATTCAACACAGTACAATCTTCCGTTTTGCTGTTATTATCTGGTCATAAGAATACTTAACTTAAAACGCGATCATAATCTGAATTGGCAGGGACTTCCAACGCCGACACAGTCAAAAACATTAGATACGATTACATATGTTTGAGGTCGTGTTAAGCTTTGCATACATTTTTGTTCATTCATAACGAATTGGACTCTCTGTGGGCGACAAGAAATATGTCGAGTAAGAGTGAAAATACTTCTATAAATAGTCTACGAACCCAATGATGTGATTATGTCGATGATGTAAGATTCAACGTCCTAATCAAACAACCCTGTCAAAGATCCGGCACTTTAAATGGCATCAAGCGAACCCGTCATGACCATCTTCTAATTGTCTGAAAATATCAGGCTCTTAATGCTTTATATTAACCGTATTCCAGGTCGTGAGTATATGCCAAGGTGGTACCATGATGATGTGGCTGATAGAGACAGGTCAAAAGGTCAAACAGTTTACTGGTTGCCATGGCAAATCGGAGATCACGTGTCTAACCCAGGATCCGAGTCAGACCCGGATATTCACCGGCAGTACTGATGGCACCGTCAAGGTAATTGTCGATCTTTTTTTTATTTTGAACAATTTAACGATTTCATCACTGTGTCATAAGGATCGTCCTAGTATTCATTCACCAATCATGAAGGTACATTATTGGTTTTAAAAATGTAAAAAGCAATGTGTCCGGAAAGTCAGTAATACAAAACCAAAGACTCTACACTGCAAAACAACATTGATTAAGTGATGGTGTAGCTAATTTAAGTTTTAACTTTCAGAGCAAACTTCATTGGTGAATAACATGATAATGTTATCATGTAACAGATGTTTGACCATATCGTATAATGGAACAGGTGCGTGACCTTGTGTAATAATGTAACAGGTGTGTGACCGTATCTTATAATGGAACAGGTGCGTGACCGTATCTTATAATGTAACAGGTGTGTGACCGTATCTTATAATGTAACAGATGCGTGACCTTGTCTAATAATATAATAGGTAGGAGGAGACCATACCTTATAATGTAACAGGTTCACAACCATTAAAATTGGGTTCATTACATGACATTATGTAAGCCGTCATATTTCTTCTTGCAATATCACTTTCGTTGTACTTCCGTATGAAAATATCAAATGTTATATCAAAGTAGTCCTTATGAAGTCTAACTTGATTTAGAAAACTAAAACTTAATTAAAACTTAAAACTTGTTGTTTGGGAAAAGGCTAAGCCTACACTTAAGGTGTAATTCTTAGTTCACGGAAATAACCGAGTAGTTACGATTGTTGTCTTCTGATATTATCAATGTTGTTGTTATCGCTGCAGATCTGGGATCATAACGGGATTTGCTTTCACACACTGAACTGTGCCGGAAACCAGCCGGCGGAAGTAGGTCAAGTCGTCATCCTGAAGAGAAGCGTCATCGTCCTGGGTTGGACAAAGTAAGTCACGTGATTATCCGCTATCATAGCAATGAAAGTGATGTTGGTATTCGTTACCTTTTTCTAATTTTATTTGATTTCAAAGTTTAGTTTTTTTTCTGATTTTTCTTTCTTTGTTACTATTGTTGTTGTTCAGGTTCAATATCCATAATGCGACATATTGAAACACATTATTTCGTCGGAATACTTCTGTCGTTGTCGGCATACACCAGTCTGTGTCGGAATTATTCTGTTTCATACGAATTGTTAAGGCTCAGAACGATGTAGACAAAGAAGAACCGGAGTAATACGACGAAAGGATATATTTCGTAATGGTGTATTTAGTGTGTTCTACCTTAAAGCGTTTTGCATACACGTCATATGCAAACTGCTCATGTTTTTCGATCAAACTACTCGAAGAAAGTTATCAGTTCTAAAATGAAACTGACTTACTCAAAATATCACTTTCCTTGTTCAATTAATTTAAAAAGCAAAACGCTTCTCAATCAATACGTTCTCCTAATGATGTTCGCTATTCAGAAATTCCACAATTCTTGGATATGTGTTTCCTTTTCTATGCTGCATTCGCAGTATTTCAGTTGTTTAACACTTTCCCAAACAACAAATTTTCGACTGTCACATATTGAAAGAGTTTGCAGACGACATTTCAAAAGGTGATGAAATTGAAAATAATCTTCTGATAGGGCAGAAAACATTGTAGGAAAAGGAAATATTGCTCTTAGCAAGCAATTTCTCCTTTCTCCACAATGTTTCCAGAGTCGTCCGCAACAAAGTGGCTAAATGTCGTTATTGTTTGGGAAAGGGTTAAACAATGCCCCAGTTTCATGACCAATAGAAGACTATCATTAGCTGCATATGAGGCTCTGTAAGCTTACAAGACTACAGTAATCCCAATAGGAAGACTTCCTCTAGTGAACATCTTATCCCTGCAAAAGTGTGTGTGTTGTTAATATAGGGTTAAAAGCCATGTTAAAACTATACGTATTTCAGTTATTTTACGGCTGTCTTAGATTTACCAGTTTTAGACAGGGCATATGCAGGGTCTTGCCTCTAACACTCCAACAAAAAAACACTCGAGTGCCACTGGTGAGAATGTAGACTGAGTCGAACATCTTAACTACTTGGACCCCCTGCAGCATTACCCATATGCACATCAAAACGGATAGGTGGTTGGTCAAATAAATCGACCATCTCTTTATCCTGACCATTTTCTACGGTGTCCCAAGGCGGACAAATATATTGAGTACTTTACTTTATTATTAATTAGGTCGATAACAGTGTTCCATAACGAGGACATCGAGCGCAACACCAAAGTGGAACCATCCGCATGGAAAGGGGTTGAAGGACATGCTGAAGATATACTGTTTGGTTCGTTCCAGCCACCATACACTCTAGCCACAGGTAAGGCACTTCGTTGTTTCTTACTTAAACCATTATTTGTAAGATTTTGGAGTCGTCTATTCGGAAGGATTCTAAGGAATTCCCCAAAAAATAAATTTCATTCTTCTTAATTTTCGAATACGTTACTAAAACCACACATGTAGTTATCCTCGTACCGCTGCATGTGGTGAAAAGACGACTAAATATGTTGCTTTTTTTTTAAATCATTTGTGATGAGCAGATTAAAACAGCCAGTACTTGTATTTCCCGAGTGTCATATACTAGATCTATTTCTTCAAGCAGGTTTGCAATCTCCATAACTTGAAATATTCCTTGTAAAAGAGTAAAAAGACTAGATAAGTACCTTGGGAAGTTAGGTTCACTATTGGTGTTTTACGTTATAACGTTTACCCGCCATTTCATCCACCATTTCATCCTTACAGCCTCCTATGACGGCGAGATCATCGTTTGGAACACCAACTCAGAAGCGCCATCACGTCACATGACCCAGAGGATGAACAGGAAAGTAACGTCATCAAGTCATGTGACTAAAGAGAGCCAGGTAAGTCGTTTTAAAGCAGATGGTAATTAAAGGAATTTCGATGTTTTAGGTCACCAGACTCCCTACATTAGGTAATTTAGAGGTTTATTTGGTCTCTAGTGTATGAATAAGTTAGATTGGTCTCCCTTGCAATTGTTGTTATCATCGATTTGATTGGCTTATCTGCTAAATTAGCCATAAATACAGTCAATAGATTATTTCCTAACAAGCGCTGATGACCTTTACTTTTCAATCATGTAAACACTACGGCTTGGAAATTCGTACCGGCACTTATGATTTCGGATAGGCAAAAATTTCAAGACCGCCGGTCCGGTGGACAGGCATTTTTTTTTCATTGTTGGGAAAGTCTATTATTGAGACTTATACCATCTGGCAATTGTAAACGTAACTAGAAATTTACTTTGTGTGTTTACAATAGTCCAAAAAAGAGACGAATTTATGTTTGACTCTTTGTATCTTTATGTATACATTTCAGTCTAACTTTAACCCGGTTGACATATCATGTTTTATGCAGAATGCTTTATGGGCCAGTGGCCTGAACATACTTACATAAACGATTGATTGATTGACATATTTTCTGAATATAACACTGGTATGTAACTCATGAAATATGTACTGTTACGCTCAATGATGAGCCCAGGACATTAGCAGAAAAAAATAAACAAATAAACAATGTTTTGTTACCTTTGTCGGATATTTCTAGGTTGATCAGACGCTTTCCAACTCGAAGCTGCTATTTCTAGATGCCAGGAAGTGTAACTCTAGTGAGGGTGGTGCCAATTTGGTGTCATGTGGAGGTATCGGCCTCGTTAGGTTTTGGAACAGTAACATCGGTTCTTTAATGGCGGAATTTACCGCACACAGTGAGTAAACGATGCACGAAAACACGGTTCCGCCGCCATCTTGGCATTCTTTGGTTTTTCGAGTAAACAAATAGTCACATGACCAATGAACGATTCGCTTTAAGTAATATTTCCAAAGAGATAAAATATACTAAGTGCTGCCAGTGCTTTAACTTGAAATCCTCTTGACACAGGACATCAAAATACCCTGAAATCTCGGCACCGAAAGGTGTCCGAACGCTGAATGTTTGAGACACCGGTCATTTTGGTAACGTGTAGTACGTCGGAATCGGTTTTTCTACTCAAAAGCCTCGTTTCAAAATGACCTTCACCTTAAAATGTAATTATTTCTAGCAAACCATCTTTCGGTGTATTGAGAGTCGTTGTTGTACACTCAAAAATGGCTACAGTCATATGATACATAATAACTCATCAACAGTGTAGCTTTTGTATGATATTTACGTTAATTGTAAGGTGAAACAATGTCAATCGTGCTATCAAGAAATTTCAACCCATCATATAGTTTGTATTGATGTAACTACATTGTATTTTTTTCTGAATACCACTAAAAGACGTTCATGCAACATACTGAAGCTTGTATAACTGTATGAAAAATCTAGTTTTCTTTCAAATATTCATTGTAAATCATTTCTTCTATTACAACATTTCGAACCATTACTTTTAATCACCATCGTTTGCATTAAGAGTCAATATTCTGGTACGTCTTTTTCGGTAATTACTTAGGCAAATTAAAGTTTTCATATCAATATCACATATTGAAAATGTACAATGTTATATTTAATTCCGAAGTGTATTCACATTTGCATAACTGTAATATTTACGTATCCTAGCCGGAAGCATCACCATGGTTACGGACATGCGTAATGAGTACTTGGTAACCGGGGACGTTGAAGGTCAGGTCAATGTCTGGGAGATTGCGGACTACGTCACTGAACCTGTTGAAAAGTTGATTACTTCAGCCCCACGTGAGTATTGCATCTCGTTCAACTTCGTATACGGTCATACACCTGTTACTTTTGAGATCTTGAATTCCCATTGACTCAAATGTTAAATCAGGCAGTTTCAAGACTCTGCTGAGTGAAGAATAGTATTTCTACGCTTAGCTATATACAAAAAACATCAAGTTTGGCCATTAAACTCTCAGAAACTGCAATAAAATGGATACCTCAATCGTCTCATTTTTTTCTACGGAGCAAAATGTATTAGTATCGTCCGAAAATCAGTGCACTAACTGTTAAATCTAGCTGTAGATCTAGCCGAGGTACCGGCATTTGTGTTCATACATCCCAAACAAATAGTCCTGCAATAAGCAATCAAAACAAACTTTGGGAGCATTGCAGGAAAAAAATATATACAGGAAACACATCAGTGTTCTATAAGCTCATCTCTTACTAGCGAAACTATGCACCAGAAGTCGAAACTCATAATTTCTACGACCCGGAAGTACACCGTAAGAGGTGCGAGACCGTATTACCTCGTTATGATCTTGATAACACATACAACCCCACTGAAACACTTTCATTTGCTAGGACAGGATAAATATATGATCAATATTTAATTAACACACATGCTTCATTGACACAATGAATGCTCTCTATTTATTGAGCATTTGAATTGTCGCAATAGTAAGGATAAGTTAAGCTTCGTGTATGTTTCAATACAATTTTACATTGTGCTTTATATTACCCGTGCTTTCAATTAAAAGCAAGTTATAGGCCCAAGGTGATTGGGTGTTGTAAATATTTTTTTCTTTGTAAATGTCATTTGCATCTACATATCACAATGTTACCATAATAAAACGTATGTATTTACCTATACATCTGTATATGAACGCTTTGTAAAATTCTTTGAAGCAGAATTAACTGGCTAAATATCATATTTCCATATCCATTTTCAGCACTTAAGACGAAATTCCAGCCCCATTCGGATATGATCAACACAATAGACTTATGCGAAAAGGGTGACGGCATTCTCATTATTACCGCTTCCGGGGACTGTAGCATTGCATTATGGGATATTGATGGAAACAAAGTCGGGGTCTTTGGACAGGTGTGGTTCCTCTTATTAACATGTTCATGAGTCTGTTTGATAATACAATGTATATAGCTACTAAATTGTATATATGATAGTTTATTTTTATAACAGAATTATCGATCATGAATTAGCACAGTCGTAACTACTCGGGAATGTCCGTTACACTGAGATATACACCTCGTATTTGTGAGTAGTATTCTAAATTTCGGGTTAATCGTCCCCGGCTTATAACTCATTTTCATGAAGCATTCACGTTGAATAGTTCAATGTATATGGTAGTGTTGGGCATCACTTAAAACCATTATCTTTGGTCGGTATACGTCATAGTGAAATTATAAGTTGTGATACTTTGTTGTTTCTTTTATCAAATAAGTTTAATGTTTGGATATTATATTTGACATTTTCGTACAAAGAAAACAGTCTTGCATGAAGCAATATGGCGGCCTCTATGTTATGTCAGAGGTGTGTTCATTGAATAAACCCTGTGAGTTCAGATTGGAATTGGTAGGAATTGGTAGGAATGGCACTGGTAAGTTTTGACCAATCAATCTGTCCATATTTCTCAGTAAAGCATTATTATACGTCCAAATGTGTACGAGACAGAGATGGATATGGACTGGTTCCCTGTTAGGTTTAGATTATCATTGTTGGATGATATATATTAAGGATTTTTTTCTTCTACTTCATTTTTTGTTCATCAAACTTTTTTATTGTAAGTACAGGGAATTCTTATCTCCTAACAACTTGAAAAATATATTTGATTTCTAGAAAAGCTGGTCCCGATTCGACATATTCATTTGAGTCGTCCATCTTTTTCTTAACAGTTGCAATCAAAGCATATAAAAATGTTTCTGGTAATTTATTCTGGGTACCATAGAGAATTTGTATTCCAACTCGCTGCATACTTTACCATATATAATGTAATTTCTATGTATCAATAGCGAATGAACAATGTTTAATTGACAATATCAAATTTAAAAATCATCACACATAATGGAGAGGCTTAGAACAAAGGCCTGGCGATATCAAATCGGTGCAAGTACTGGTTTAATATCCAGTAATCAATCACCTAGAGTGAATTCAATAAGTTTCAAGCTTCAGTCACATGTAAACAAATAAGTTAATAAGTCAGTAAGAACAAGGGTTTGACAAGATATTTGATATTTCTCTATACAACAGGATGAACCCTGGATCTTGGAGTCGTATAAAAGGGATCAACGGAATCAAAATGTGCAGGTAATTTGGAAACAACGGTGAAGCATTTCTGTCCCCATGTTATTGTTCACCAACATTGACCGGCTGTTGCCCTCTTTGCAAGAATGATTATGACGGGGTATATTTAATACTCGACAGTCTTCCGAACACATTCGAGACCATTCGACACGATTGATATGTTTTTTCAATTGCAAAAATACCCAAATGAAATAAAGTTATATTGATGGGCTGTTGTTCACTACTTTATCGATTTTCATAATTTTCAACAGATTGAATCGAGGTATGGGCAATGTAACATACATTGTAACCGTTTACCACCAAAATAATACTTACTCAACCAGCTATAGAACAGCGTCCATGCTCTCGTAGTAACAGTGTACACCTTATAAACCACGTGGTGGAATATTACGGGAGGCTCCGAGGATATTTTTAGATACTCAGAAAAGTGTGTAATGCATGCTAATCAGGCAGGTTAACAGACGGTGAATGTTGGTGAACAATACCAAAGCAGTTGTGTAATAGAGCAGTCGAAATTATAAAGGGACTTACTACACAATCTAGCAATGGAACTTCAACAACAACGTATCTTTATTATGTTCTTTGAAACGCTCATGCACATTTAGATTTGTTTAGACAAGACTCAACACACGACCTGAATTCTATGTTCAATTTTGTTATGGTCAACTAATGTTTGTTAATTGTTGATTGTATATAAACTATGCCTATATATGAATCGTTCTTCCGTCGTTTTTGACCAGATCATCTGTATCAGCTCAAAATATGTATTTTGCGTTAATGGCGACACATGGCGTTAATGAAGTGTTTGATTTACATTGATGGGAGGACACAAACCATGGACATAGATATAGCAGCAATGTTACTCATTAGATTCGGAAAATGAACATCTAAGTATCGAACAAGATTGATTAAATATAAACCATATATTCAACATCTGAGCTGACACGGAGACATTTCACCCAGCATTTACAAATAGGATGACCAATAAAGATATGATTTCTTTAAAAGCATAACGTAATTCAATAATATTTCTTGTATAGCGTTACAAAGTATTTGTGGTAAAATATAAAATGATATCATTATTTCAGAATGGTGTGACTTATGACGATTCGTCAGACAAAACGTTCGTTACACTTGACGATTCTGAAGAGAGGGTTGAAGCGGTGAGTCATCGCTTGTTTGATCGATTGGTTGTTTAATGTTGGTTTGGTCGAAATTTGGTAGATGAAGTTCGAAATAACATAAGAAATAAGTCTCAATATATTACTTTTAATTCTCTATGTTAGCCTGAGATCATTTGACATGAGCAAAAAGTAATGTTTTTGTCAGTTGAATAGAATATGCTACATCGGGTGTAATGAAAGGTTTTCAATTTGGAACTTTGATTTATAAGAACTACGGGGTTCTTCATGTGGTTAGAGTACGGAACTTGTAGTCACATGGCTCCTCTCCGCCTGGGTTCAAATCCCGCTGACGCCGTTTGGATCTAAAGAAAGGTAGTCTTCTGGTTGATTTACGGAACGCCGATGGTTCTACCTGACTTGACCAGCCCTTATGGTCATTTTGGTCGTTTTCCATCAGTATGTGTCGGACATCGTAACATAACTGAAATAAGCGTGACGCTATTGAAAACCCAATATAGATTTTAATTTTCATTCTTTATTTCCTCCAAGATGGAGATTTGTATACATTCATGATAATTTGTGAACAATGTTAAGGTCAATTAGAATACAGTGATTTAACAAAGAGACGTAAACATAGATACAACAAATATAGAAACATACATCCGCACATCCACTTTCACAGACACTTATCAAGACACAACAGACACACACACATACCCGCACGTGCACACACCCATACAAAACACACGCTTAAACACGGACACTTATACGCACATTCGCGCACACCCAGGCTGAAAGGTGCATGTGGTAATACTTTATGCGAACGCATGTTATTAATGTTAAGAAACATACACCTAAAAAGTTTCCTAGATATATTTTCCCATGTCAACAAGCTTAACCGAAACGAAATGAAAAGCTAGGTACAAGGAATGAGGATCATGGTTGTATTCTGTGCGAACACATATAATCACTTAAATGTTATGAGACATATACACATACAAAGTTAATATATATTTTCCCCTATCAACAAGCTTAACGTAAATATAAAAAGGCGACCATTATATGAGGTGCATAGGTAAATAACTGAAATTGTATTTTTCAGACAAGCGGACTGGATGGTGATGTTGCCGACGACTCGTCGTGGATACCGGATCCTCGAGCTATAGAGAATCCCGGATCCTACAGGTTCGATGCCTGGGACACCACGGTTCTAGGTAGGTAATATTAGACACGACGTCCGAATTGCAATATGGCATTGAATGTTAAATGTATTACGTTTCTATAAATGTGAATAGCATTTCACCTTCATTCTAATGATTGCATAGCGAATAGATGGTTGATGTCGTGAACAGGAAATGTTATAGGATAAGGCGTAGGAATATTTTACGATGAGCCGAAGGCTTTTGGTATGAATGCGGTTAAATGCTTTTGTAAAGAAAATGTTTCGACTCCATGCATTACAGTCTTAAAACAAGGGGGAGGGGGAGAAATGAAATAAACGATCAGTATATTTCATATATTTTCAGCAAGATTTGTATATTTTCATATTTTACTTCACCGACTACTTTGATCATCCAGGCATCTATTGAAATATCATTCCCAATGTATCAGTAACGTATGGTAAAAAAAGCGCTGGCCGTTTTATTGTTTATGTTTTCTTTGTTGTCTAGCACCACGTAATCATATATTGACCAATCAACAAATAAGGCGAATTTTTTTTTTTTTTATTTGTTTCTTTATTTTACTGTTATAACAAAGAATGAAACCATCATTACCAAATGATAACTTGCTTTTGACCTATAGGTTAGCCCATTACCAAACAATAACGACATTTGACCTGTTTGTTGCAGATGAGCTGGAAAAATAAGCTCTTAGCGTCCGTTCCAATCCGTTCACTAAATGTTTGTAATATATATAATGGTGATTATTTTTTTAAACAAAATAGTTTTAACTAATCAACAATTAAAGTTTCTCCACTTAATTTTACATGTTCTGGTTCCAGGAAAAGAGTACCAGGAAGCCCGGCGTACGAAGAGAGAGAGAAAACAGCCGGGTATTATACAGGGACTGGCCTACCTTGACCGCCGAAAGGGTAACAGAACTGCAATAGGGCTATATTCGGTACGTCATTCCTCACACAGGTATCGTCTCACGCCTGTTTCAAAGTACTTTCTGGTCACAATACCCAAAAGCAGTCCCATTTAGAAATGTTGACTGTTTGTGTACTGGTTTCCGGACGGTACAAGTACACATTGCTTCGTAGAAAAGAATGACACGATTGAGATTCCAACTTCATGTATTCTATTACAGTTTTTGAGAGTTAAATGGACCAACTAGATGTGTCACCATACAACTGAGGCAAGAAACACTATTCTTAAAGGCACATAAAAGGAGACAAGTACAAATACATTACTGAAAAAATATATGGAATTCTTTTATTATGTTCATATAAGCCATGCGAATCAATTTACGAATGCATTGATACCCTATTAAGAAGACTCCTTTAACATAAGTTATTTTGTGCTTGAAATGCAGTTGTCTCCAATTCAATCATGTTTATCAAGAACCTGTTTGTTTACATATTCAAAATAATGAACTTTGTTTGGTTGGTTCAAAAATTTGTGTATCAACTGTCAAGGTCAGGGGTTAAGAATCACACAATCTGAATTATTAAACTGGCTAATCTGGATTATTTCTCGTTGGCTTTCACATTAAAGTTGTGCTGTTTTGGGTTTTTTAGGTGATTACTATTTCAGTCTGACCCAAATAATGTAGTTTGATAAAGCATTTATCTCAAAATCAACAGATGTACTAGGACGTATCTGGACGGTGCACTTGTTTTTGTATTCATACATCTTAAACGAATAATCAGGCAATAGTCGATCAAAACAGACTTTGAGAACAGGGCGGGACTTTGGGTGTATACAGCAAAACAATGTTCTACCAGGACATCTAGCGGAAGTCGAAACTCAAATTTTCTAAATGGGACAACTTTTGGATTCTACTAACCGGAAGTACTTCGTAAGGGGTACAAGTCCATTAGCTTCGTTTCAAGAGGTTAGCACTAGATACAATATAGCAACTACACCAGTTTGAGATAAAAAGGAAATTATAAAATACAATGGACTTGACATAAACGGAAGTTTTTCTATTAGTTTGAATAAGTAATACAGTTTAGTAGACATACATGTTAACCTTTTACCACACATCACGTTCAAACTTAAAGGCTAGTTTTGAAGATATAGACATAGATAGCAGTTTTGACGGTTGTCGATTTGCGATCGGATCTCGGCAAATGCTATAATCGCGGCCTTTCGGAACCTCTGAAATACCTATTTATTGTAGTGAGCAGTCAGATTTTGTTTTTATTTTGAAATCGTGATTGTTTTTAGTGTTAGCAGTTTCGAGATGGTGCATATATGTATGACAGTACCTTATTTATCTGACATATATGTCTCAATATCGATGAAGGACTATACCAGAACTAGCTACACATAAGACCGTTTCAACTGGCTAGAAGCACACGCGTTCCATAACTAATTTAGCAGACTACCTCTGAATTAAAATACAAATCTTTCGGAATTTCTAAAAAGATTGAAACCTTCACCGAATGGAATTTAGCAAAACTACTTTGCATGACTAAGCCGAAGTACTTGTGAACAAAATCCAGGAGCATGGATATATACATGTATTTTATTATTATGGTAAACGGATCGTCGTTTTATAACGGATATAGTGTTATAAAAACGACATAAACCAGGGTACCGTTTTACTAAACAACTTACGGTAAATACTTGCGTAAGTCATAACTGGTAAACATGGGTAGTATCCTCAATGAAAGTACAATATTGCAATGTGACACATCTTTGGAAGCGTCTCGGAGAGACGATTCCGATGATGTGTTACTTTGCAGTACTGCTTAGCCCAATTTTGATAAAAGAGGTGTTGTTGTTTTAGACATACGCAAACCTTAAGCTTAAACTGTTTAGTAAAACGGTATCCTGGGCCCATAATCAAACTCAATACAGTAATATCTCGTTAATACGAACACGTCCGTTCCCAACAAAAATTCTGGATAAACGAATAATCCGGACTTATGAAACAGGGCCTGGTCTTATACATATTTAGACATAGACGGTCTATATACACGTGTATACTTATAAACCTTTACCAAACGCCAAATTTTCGACCGTCCAAAATTGAAAGAGTTTGCAGACGACATTTTGAAATGTGGTGAATTCAAAATTAATCTTCGGATAGGGCGGAAACATTTGGGTAAAGGAGAAATTGCTCGTCACGAGCATTTGTCCTTTACCCACAATGTTTTTAAGAGTCGACTGTAACAAAGTGGTCAAATGTCGTTATTGTTTGGTAATTGGTTAAGCAAATTACTGCACAATAATTCTTTTCCTTCACAATTTCGTTTGGATTGCGAGCCATCCACATAATCGGGTCCGGATAAACGAGGCTTCACTGTACTTATTTGCCATTCGAAACATCTCGGCCATTTCTTAAAATAACTCGGAGGTAATGGGGAGCCATTTTGAAAGTAGGCCATTGACGAAGCGCATGTCCGTTTGCATATTATCTACTCGGAAATCCCCGACACAAGCGGAGATTGTCGAGAAGATACGATTGAGAAAATATGAAACAAAGATGTGTTGATATGATAATCTTTTATGAAAACATTAAAAGAAACATTCCATTGTGATATATAACCAATGTGTGTGTATTTACATAAATATATAGTGCATGTGTGCACGTTGTAATCATGTGCGTTATCCGCCGGAAAACAGTCGAATTACCCCAGGATTTCTGGTGTATTCATGAACTGCTTACGAGGTATATCTACCGACATGTGCCGGAGATTTCCGAGTTGATACGATTGCTTATTTCCAGGCGTTAGAGATGCGATCCTTAACGGAAGTGGATATGCCAACCAAACCCGACCCCGACGACTACTTCTACGAGCGCGAACGCAAGGAACTCTCAACCAGGGTGTCCAAATTACCGGCCCTTGCCGACAGTAAGTCATATAGGACATATTGACATGTTGTATTTAATACGGGAATAAGTGCCGTCTCAAACAATTAACACTTTCCAAAAGAATAACGACGTTTGACGACTTTGTTGCAGACGACTTAAGAAAACATTGTAGGAAAAGGAGAAATTGCTCGTAACGAGCAATTTGTCCTTTTCCCACGATGTTTCCTGCCCTGTCAGAAGATTATTTTTCAATTTTATCACATTTTGAAATTCAGTCTGCAAACTCTTTCAATTTGGAGCATGTCGAAAATGTGTTGTTTGGGAAAGGGTTAAAGGTACAAGTAGGATATGAGTACAAAGAGAATACTAAAAAAATATATGGAGTTCTTTTATAATGTTCATAAATGTCATGAAGATTTATCTAAAGATGATGCGAAACCCTATTTGATAGATGTCTTTAACATTAGTTAGTTTGTGCTTGAAATATGGTCGTCTCCAATTCAATCATGTTTATCATCAATCTGCCTGTTTACGTATTGAAAATAACGAATTCTGATTGGTCAGTTCAAAAATGTGTGTATCATGTGACCAGATCAGAGGTGAAGAATCAGGCAATCTGAAATTTATCTTTGGCTTTCACGTTTAAGTGTGCTGATGTAATCTTTAGTAATAACTATTTTAATATGACCAAAAGTTTTCCAAATACAATAGTTTGATTTAGTGTTATTCTCGTTTCAGGAGCCTTTAAGTTATATTACCATAGTATCAAGTTAAACACATCAACATAAATATGCTTTAAACGATGGATTCTCCTAAAGTAGTTCTACAACAGCTAGCCATTAATAAAAACAACGTTTATAAGATAGAGCGGCTGTTGTTGTTTTTGTGATTGTTGTCGTTGAAAAATGTTTGCTTATGTCAAAACTGATAAACATGGATAGTTTCTTCAATGAAAGTACAATATTGCAATGTGACACATCATTGGAAGCGTATCGGAGAGACGATTCCAATCATGTGTAGCTTTGCATTATTGCTAAGCCCTCTATTGAAATAAGAGGAAATTTTGTTTTGCACTCACGCAAATTTTTAGCATGAAATGTATAGACTAGTAAAACGGTAACCTGGGTACAAAATTCGTACAATATCCAGTACCGTACAATATTCTTTCCAAGCCACTGACAAGTTCAAGTTTCCCGCATGAGCATTATTGAACAGCGGTGAGAGACTTGTAACACAACATGTCGCGTGAACTTACCTAAACAGACGGTTCTGTCTATGATGATGTATTTATTGATTTATTTCAGCCTTGAAAACGGCGTTCGATGAGCGGTCCCTGTTACCGGGATATATCAGGGAGTATGAGCGGAGAATTAAACAGCTGCATCAACAGATGACGGAACCAGTATGGCGTTTTGAGTGTCATTTTATTCATGCTATTTATATTATTCATATTATTTGTTTAATTCGTTTTATACGTTTTATTTGTTTAATTAATTTAGTTTTATTTTCATTCGTTTTGTTAATTTTATTCGTTTTATTTGTTTAGTTCGTTTTATTTGCTTTATTCATTTAATTCGTTTTATTCATTTCATTCATTTTCTTTCTCGTTACATTTTCATTATTGTTTCTTTTGTTTTATTTTCATCATAATCTATTTGTATTTGTATCTGTATAGTTCTCTCGTTTCACACAAACTGGCAACAAAGCTTTACTTTCAGTTTCCTTTTTTTTCAACAAGCATTCTTGTTCATCGACATCTGATTGTACAATATCAAAATTCAAGTTCTGGTTATGTATAAAAGGAGCAGAATCAAGAGTGATTAATCTAAGTTGTAAGAACCTGTTTCACAATAGATATAAAATAAATAAATTTAAACTAACCTAAGCTTCACAAGTCCTTCACCTTAACCTCCGGGCAATGTAGGATCTATGGTAGAGGCCCCTATGAGTCACTTCCATGGATTTGATCTACATGTATCTGTTTCAGCCGAAGCCGGGAATCAAACGGTCCAAACCCAAGACCAGCCTACAGAACATCGGCATGCAGCTTGGTGCCCAGCTCCAGATGGCGCTACAGAACCCCCAGCAGGCCCGACCCCCGGGACAACAGCAGGCCCGGAGACCCAAAACAACCGGAAGTGTCTCAAGCCGGGGATCAAGCACATAACCCACGTTTACTGCAATGCTACCAGTGGTCCGGTTATAGATATAGAGACAAGTACAAGGCAATGCTCCCAGTGGCCCGGGTCTTGACATTGTTATGTTAACAATAACATTATCGGGCTGAATTCAGGAACACTTGGTCTCGTACCTGTTACGGAGTACTTCTGGGTCGTAGTACCCAAGACCCATTTAGAATTTTTGATTTTCGACTTCCGGTGCATAGTTTTGCTAGTAAGAGATGAGCTGGTAGAATACTGGTGAGTTTCCTGTATAACTGATAGTCCTGGAATACTCTCAAAGTTTGTTTTGATTGCCTATTGCAGGACTTTTTGTTCGGGATGTATGATCACAATTGCCAGTATCTTGGCTAGATTTGACAGATTGTACACTAATTTTAGGACGGTACTATTACACTTTGCTCTGTACGAAGAAAATGAGACGATTGAGGTGTCCATTTTATTACAGTTTCTGAGAGTTTGATGGCCCAACTTGATATTTCTGTATACAACTAAGCGTAGACAACACTATTCTTCACTCAGCAGTGTCTTAAAAATGCCTGATTTAATATTGGAGTCAATGGGAATTCAAGATCTCAAAAGTAACAGGTGTATGACCACTTGTCTATTTAAGACAAGTGTGTGCTGCAGTGTTTCTTGAATTCAACCCGATGTTGTAGTGTTACATACCTGCTGTGCGATAGGCCGTCATATTCAACGTAAATTTAACAGATTTGCCTGTGAATTGCCTCAAAAAGTAATATATCTACAGGGTTTATACCCCGTACTTATACATGTATAATAATTAATAAATTACCAACAATTCCTGAAAATGACCCCTTTAGGTCATTATTTTCCCTTTACCATTCGAGATACAGTTCCCTTAATAAGCATAAATCAAAGGTTGTCTGGTTCCTGTCGTACTATAAAAAATAAGAACCGATATAATGTTAAGGGGCAGGTAATCCAGACTAGAATCAAGTGGTCAAGGGGAAAGCCCCGTATTTAGTCGTATTTTGAACCTATTACATTGAAACTTATTTGTTGGTCATTATCGTGGGTTTTTTCAGAACAGCAAAAATCTTTTCAATGATGAACATGTAAAAAAGATGATTCCGAAAACATACCTCTGTCGTGTCATCACAAAATGTCATAAATGCATCGCATCACCAAATATTCTTGAAATTCAACAAAGAATGGATAGTCCAGGTAACCCCCTTAACCCATTACCAAACAATAACGAAAGTTGACCACCTTGCTGCAGACGACTCTGGAAAACATTGTGGGAAAAGGAGAAATTGCTATTAACGAACAATTTCTCCTTTTCCCACAATGTTTTCTACTCTATCAGAGGATTATCATTCAATTTCATCGCATTTGGAATTGTCGTCTGCAAACTCTTCCAATTTGGAACAGTTGAAAATTTAACGTTTGGGAAAGAGTTTATTGAATCATAGATGTTTAAAGCTGCGCTCATGCATAGTATTCATTACAAAAACAATATATACACTTTGAACCCAACTTAGTTTTTATAACCGGATTTATGCAAAGCCCTTACCACTCGGAAGTTGGTAGAACATCAATGGTACAGTCTACTTGAGTATTTCCGTGACATGAGAAATACAACTCGTACATAAGTGTAGGGTCACAAAGTTTGTTATGTGTCCCGTCTTATATCACGTTCTTTTGGTGAGCTTCCATGTTGGGTAGTTTGATGTATATCGAAGTGTTTAACATCACTCTTAACCATTACTTTTGTTCGGTAATTCATATAAAATAGTGAAATTATGAGCTGTGAGGTATTATTTTAAACATATTTTTTTCTTCATTTTCATATGTGGTGAAGCTCGAAACCTTTCTTTGTTTTAGCCCTTTACCAAACGCCAAATTTTCGACTGTCCCAAATTGAAACAGTTTGCAGACAATATTTCACAATGTGATGAAATTGATAAATACTCTTCTGATAGAGCCAAAAACATTGTAGGAAAAGGAGAAATTACTTGTTAAGAGGATTTTTCCTTTTCCCACAATGTCTTCCGGAGTCGTCCGCAACAAACTGGTCTAATGTCGCTATTGTTTGGTAATTGGCGATTCAAAAATAGATAAACATTAAAAGAAACGGCAAAAGTTCCCATGTCTCCGTTAATACACTCGTACTATCCATGCTCAGGTCTTGAGCACTGTAGAAACCGGGGCATGATCATTTTGATTCTATTTTGTATCGGCTTATTCCTTTTACCATCCTCTTATTTCACTGACCGAAATATAGAGGAAGAGTGTCGGTATCTTGCACCGAGGGTCCTGGGTTCGAACTCCCTTTGGACGAGGTGAAAATTGCCGAGACTAACCCACAAACCAGCGAGAGCACAGTTGTATTATCAAGAAGCAGTCATCGAATGTGACTCGATAGGCTTAAAATAAGCTTCCTTCCCAATCTAAGTACAATAAATCAAAACAAACAAACAAACAAAATTAAGAGGTCAGTTGCATTTAACCTCCAGCTTCATTAATCCTCTGGAGTAGGGAAATGACCAACAAAGTAAATGTTTTAACTCATGGTTTACACCCGTAAACTATTGGTGTCAGACTAAAGAGCATCCTCACGTATCTTAATGGCCAATAATCAGCATAAAATGCTGCATTTAATGTTTTCAAGATTATCTTCTTAGCTTAAAACGACATCCGGAAGTAACTAAGCAGTGGTGTCGTACCACAATCGGAACTACTCGGGTATTTCCGTGAGCTGTGCAATACACTGATGAGTTCAGATTGGTCATACAATTCTGTGCGGAGTTTGGCGTCGTACCTGGTGTGTGATCGGTCAGGAACTATTTCCGGAAGTCGTTGTACAGTAAAAAGTAGTCCGTGAAAATTTAGTATGTTATTTTTGCGACGATTATATGCTTATGAGAAACATGACGGATAAGTTTGACTGTTTTCGGTCTTTTTGAGTGGTATTCAAGATTTCAAACTTTTGGTTGATTGTTTCTTCCAGAACTACTTGTCGCAAAAGGTGATTAAGAGATAGTCAATGTTCACCTCGCTGACCCCATTTCTTTCAGATGGGATTTTTGAGGGTGCTTTTCATAATAGGCAAATGGGGAAAAGGGTAGCTGTTCACAATCTCTCCTACCACCCCCTCCCCCTATGTTTCTGCGGGAAAATATTTGACTGTGTGTGGAGTATGGCTTAGTGAAACAACAAGGATAATATCTGGAATTTGTTGTGTGACACCACCTTGAAGGCGCGTAGCTACCTGTACGCAAGAAACGCAAATACGTACACAGTGTACAGGAAAATAAAAAGAAATAACAAAAGCAGCAAATATGTTAGTTCACAGGCCAGTTTGCCAATTCACTTGGTGGCTGGCCTGGATCTAACCTGTTTGCATAAGCACGAAGTCGGTTCAAGCACTATAAGGGTATATCAGTAATCAGCCGTTCGCCTCCTTTGGTGTTTTGTGGCTTGGTCAACATACAACAATTGTAATTAACAGTAAATGGTGATATTTCATGGTGATGCTTGTTAATCACATTGTGGCAAAGGGATCAATTTTGCGAGAGAGTGTGCAAATGAGTTAATGCCCCCTTTTCTACAAAGAATATGTTAAAAATAACTAGACTTCTAATGGATATTTGCACTTACACAGGTGTTAGATATTTACCTTGCATATGTGTGTTGGGTAACCTAATACTGAAAACAAAATCATTTCAGTTAAATATATTTTTTGCAGGGATTCATTACCTTTTTACGTCTCCTTAGTCCAAAATCGGAACTATTCGGGCAGTTCCATACCATAAACAATGTACCTCTTACTACAGTCTTCCGAACACAGTCGAGACCATTCGACAAAGTTCGTCACGATTGATCTTCTTATTTTCAATTTCTAAAGTACCCAAACAAAATAGAGTTATACTGATGGACTGTTGTTCACTGCTTAATAGATTTTCATAATTTTTAACAGATTGAATTGAGGTAAGGGCAATGTGACATACATTGTAACCCTATTGAACCAAAATAACACTTATAAACAACCAGTTGTATAACAGCGTCCATGTTCTCGTGGTAACAGTGTACGCCTTATAAACCACGTGGTCGAACATTACGGAAGGTTTCGAGGATATATTTTGATACTTAGCCTGGAGGCCAGGCCTGTTCGTATACCGCGAACTAGGGTAAGAATGGGCCAGGACTCCAGGCTAATGTAAGACGTATATTGTTTACGGTACGGAAAAGCCCTAATAGTTCCGATTGCCCAATACCTATGTAAGAGGTATATTGTTTACGGTACGGAAATGCCCGAATAGTTCCGATTGGCCTATACCTATGTAAGAGGTATATTGTTTACGGTACGGAAATGCCCGAATAGTTCCGATTGGCCTATAACTATGTAAGAGGCATTCGGAACACCTCGGCCATTTCTTAAAATAAACTCGGAGGTAAAGGGGAGCCATTTTTGAAAGTAGGTCAGCAACGAAGGGCCAATCGTATCTACTCGTCAATCCCCGTAACAAGCCGGGGATTGTCGAAAAGAGCCGATTGACAAAATATGAAACAAAGATGTGTTGATATGATCATCTTTAATGAAAAGGGTAAAAAAAAACCATTCAATTGTGATATATAACCAATTTGTGTGTATTCAATAACATATTAAGTGCCTGTGTGCATTTTGCGTTATCCGCCGGAAATAAGGCGAATTACCCCAGGATTTCTGGTGTATTCATGTACTGCCTACGAGGTATATCTACCGACTTGTTACGGGAATTGCCGAGTACATATGATTGTGTCAGAGGTATATTGTTTACGGTACGGAAATGCCCGAATAGTTCCGATTGTCCTATACGTATGTAAGAGGTACATTGTTTACGGTACGGAAATGCCCGAATAGTTCCGATTGCCCTATACGTATGAGTATTGGCAATCGTATCTACTCCGCAATCCCCGTCACAAGATCAATCGTGACGGACTTTGTCGAATGGTCTCGACTGTGTTCGGAAAGCTGTTGAGTATTTGCAATCGTATCTAGTACGCAATCCCCGTCCCAGGTCAGTAGATATGCATACATGTAGTTATTTTAAGAAATGGCCGCGGTGTTCCGAATGTAGGGATGAATGTACCGCGTCATAATTATTCACAAATTTAAATATATTTTTGACAAGGTTTTATATAGTTTTGATAAAGAAAAATGAATCTCCCTGAGAAATAATTTGCAGTGAGAATAATGAAAATGCCTAGTTCCTTATTTATTGCCACTTTGTTAGGAAGTTTTAATGATATTTATTTTGTTGTGAAATAAGAAATAATGAAGATGAACGTAAGCAGTTTGTATTCCATTGCGTACTGCATGAATAAATTGGTCAATGTATTGTTATTGACTTGTGATGGAACATTTACAAAACAAACATCTTAATGAATGGTCTGCCTTTTTGATAGTATACGTAACATATGATACACTAGTTTGTTTTCTTCATGGGAAATATTTCTGTTGTGAACATTACTTGCGTATAACAAACGCGTCTTATGCATAGAGATATTTCACTTGGGAAATAATTTCTCATAATCAAAGCAAACTGTTGATTAAACTTTATATATTTTGTGGACATTATTTACCTCAACAAGATAGAAACAACACTTTGTGGAACTTCGATTATACATGACTATATAAAGGTAATATGGGGTCTGCATTGCGAAGGGTTGTTAGGAAATACCAGTGAGACATTAAACACTTAGAATGCCGGGTAACTTACTAAATATATATTTTTGTGTCGGCATGCTTACCAAAACCTTAAATATCCGTTTATTTTGTTTTGAGAAAAGATACTTGGAGAAACAAGCATGTTGGATAACAGTCGAGCAACCAATTTACTTGGCGGCTGGGCTTGATCTTACCTGGTTGCATAAGCATGACGTCTGTTCCGGCACTAACAGGGTTAAGAATGTTTTGTTGTCATTATTTATATTTTTCAGGAAGCGTTTCTTGAATTCTGCTCAGACTTCAGATTCAATTTTACTCTAGATTTGTTTAAGATAATTCTATCCAATATGACTCAATTAAGTTTAGAATTATGTAAGCAGTTCTTCCCATATGGTACCAAATATCAGAAACATGAAAAGTTGCAATGTTAAATAGTTCAATGAGACTATAATGTACTTTGATATCTTCCGTACTTATTGTAAATGTCCATAGGTATGAAACACTTCATGATACCATCCAATGGCGATACCACAGAAACTAGTCATAAAAGATTTACTGTCGAGATTTAATTGAATTATTGTTGAAAGCGGTGTTGAACACAGCTTAGAAATCAAATCTAACACGAATCGCATATTACTAGTAGATTACCCATCTATTCTTTATGATTTATCTGTTGCCGTGGTATAACTGGAAAAAGTGAAAAACGTTATGGTAAAATAATAAGTTTCAAAATGGCAGACTATGGATATTCCACCTTACACCCCAATAGAAGAAAACCTTACTTCTGACTTGTAACGTTTCCGTCGACGTTGTTGTACCGACGGCGTTAGTAGCGCTGCACGTATAGTCTCCGCTGTTGCACTGGGGCCGTATTCCCTAATCATCTTAAGTTTTCACTTAAGTTAAGAAATTTCTTATCATGTTTTCCCTAGCTAAGAAAAGAAATTTATTATCTCTAAGTGGTAATAGGTATGTCTCTGTTCGTTTCCCGTCTGAAATATGTAACAGAAATATGATTTCGTTTTGTTCTTGTCTGATGTAAATAACGAAATATGTATATGTTATATGTTATGTACATTTAAATATATAACAAACAAACGTATGTGTTCATGCATAATGTTAAGCATATCAATGGAAAATACATATATAGTTACAAGCCTACTAAAGGATAGTTTAAAGGCAGTGTTAAGCTTACTAATGGAAATTCCATAGGCAATGATAATCTTACAAGTAGAAAGTTCATGGAAAGTGCTTATCTTAACAATAGAAACCTTTCTAAATAGTGTTAAACTAACCAAAGGAAAGTTCGAAGATAATATTGAGCTTACCAAGGAACAATTCATAGGTAGTGTTAACCTTACCAAAGTAAAGTTCATATAACATGTTAAGCATACCAATGGAAACACCATAGAAAGTGTTGAGCTTAATCTTGAAAGGTTCATAAATAGTGGTTAGTTAACCAAAGGAAGAATCTTAGATAAAGTAGAGCTTACCAATGGAACGTTTATAAATAAAAGTAAAGCTTATCAATAGACCATTAATATAAAATGTAAAGTGTACTGACGACAAATGCATAGATAGTGTAAGCTTACTTCCCGAAACAGTTAATAGGTTATATTAAGTTTACCAATGGGAAATTCCAGGAAATGGTCGCTTGTGGGTTCCCGACGACCTTACAGTGCAGTGTTATTGTTGATCCGTCAAGTACAAACTCGGACTTGGGTGGTTCGATAATATGGGGTTTAGCTACAATGAAATAACATGTGTATCATTTAATGTTGTTCCATATTAGCTTCCCTGATTTACGTACATGTTCACTATCAAGAGTTACGTGCCTTAGCGAAATGACCGCCATTTGCAATTAGATCAATAATGGTGACTAACGAAAATATGCTCCGACCTGCATTAGGCTTATTGGTATAAGTAAACATCGACACCTAGTGTTGCTTAGTGTTGAACATTTTGGAGTATATCAAGTGTCTACCCACTTGCGCCCTAACAACAAAGAGTGATAAAAAAGAAGACAGTACATGTAACATCTTCTTATGAATGGTAATGACACCTATCATTTAGAAGACCATTCATGCAAACATTTCTGTCGTTTGTATACCCGTTGTTCTGACTTAAATACAACCGGTGAAACTTTACGTGTCTCAAATTATGTATTATATATAGCTTATATAAATACATACAATGTTTCCCTTAAGAGGCCTCAATCATTATGTGATCAAAAGAAAAATGGTAGACATGTTTTGGTTTGTCACCTCGTCAAAGAATATAAGGATCAAGCCACTGTCCAGCCCCTCGATAACGACTCAAATAAGTAATTTCCAGATTGATGACCGTGTTATAGACTAATTATAGGTTGAAATGACATTTCTGGCGACCGAATAACCTGTAATATATCAATAACCACGTTTTTGTGTCGCACTTACATGTTACTATGACAGACGTGGTGGCCTGCTCCGTTTCGTATCTATTTTTATCAATACAGAAGTAGGTTCCCGCGTTTATCGCCTGCGCTGCTGGTATAATGATACTGCTGGTCCCAGGCTTCGTCATGGTGCCATTCACTGGAAATCAAATAAGGTGATTTTTTATATCTTTTTTTCTTTTTACTTTTTTGTAATGTTTTAGTTAAACCTCATAAGGTTGCTCATCTTATGATGTAGTTTGCCCTTTCTCAAGTATTATCAAATGAATGGATCAGCAACATGGCAGTGTGTTTCTTTAATATTGTACCAAAACAATTAGAACACAACAGTTTTTGTTTTATAACTCACTAATACTATTTTAGTTGTATATTTATATGTTTTATTATCAAGGGATGAAGTACCAAAGTTGGTGTGCACATGATAACTGGATAGTACTGGGTAGATTATTTACCGATCTGTTGGACTTGAATAAAATAAACATTCCATGTTTCTTGTCGTCGTTGTCTACTTTTGGATTTAGAACGCATTTTTTTCGGCTTCAAAATGTTTGCTCCTTTAAGAAATACTTTACCGGATACAAAAAAAAATATGATATTATTTTTGTTTTTCATATGCCGTTGATTTTTGGTTGAAAAAGACACATAAAACACACACCGGTGATTGTTAGATCTAAATGAGTGCAGTCTCAATATAATATTTCTTTTTAGAAATATTCCTTCAATGGGGTTTCGTTCCTGAAACAACCCAAAATCAATATCAAATGACAATTGTGAGCCATATCTTTTTCATTAGACTCTTTGATCTCCACAAACATGCGGAGTGAAATGGGCAAATATCTACAATACTATACAGGACGCAATCAAACAACTTTGAAGAAACGAATATCCCCTACCTGACTCAATCTGGCCATCGGGTCTCGTATGCGTCCATTGGATAGAAGGTGTGGGATCCCCAGTGACGTCACAATCTATTCTTAGACTGTTTCCGCCCTGAATACTGATCTGTGACTGTGACGTAGTGACGATGACTGGTTCTATAAATACATATAAACACATTAATTCGATAACCAGGGTACCGTCCTACTAGACTACTGAGCGAAACTATTTGCATAATCAGAAACATAGATAACAGAGATTGGCAACTCCTTCTTTACATATAGCCGGTTTCTGCGATATCTCGCATGACGCGTTATTTAGCGAGACCTTTCGTGATCTGTCTATCGACGCTATTTTCAACTAAACGCGAAATAGGCAACACACATTTAAGCGTGTTTTAAGTCATGATTAAATTATTTTCTTACCGAATTTACTATATTGTTATTGCTAGAAGGTTTCTCCATCCAACAAGACCGATTAGCAAGCGATTATCAAAGAAATAAACATGGCAAACTGCGACAAACTTGATTGAATTGTTCGCAATTTCGTGGTTTGGTGCGATAAACGTTATAATTGCGTAGTTTAAGATTCAAATTGTTCTAAAGGACGGTTTTTCAAACATTTCCAATTCAAGTCCATTTTAAAGAAATGGTTTGTTTTTCTACATTTCCAAATTTTCAGTTTGATATTTCTTGTCATTTAGAAGTTATTCCGTACTGAATATGTCCCTTTTACGACCCTAATGAGTTTAACCATCTTGATTTACAAGCAAAAATGAACAAAGTTGTGCACAGTAAAACTAAAAAACTATCATATCATACTTGACATTTTCCTGAAGTGTTATTTTTTGTTTTATGGTTGCCCGCATTTTTATAGTTATCTTCGCTTCCATAACGAAGTTATGCCAGGTTTACTTAACTACACAAGCATGATCATGATTTCGGCCATTTTATTTTCAACCAAAATATTTCATACTTGTCCAAAGTAAAATGTTTTAATGGAGGTTTATTCAAACATTTCTGATTTATGTCCATTTTATTGGGATAATATGATTTTGTCGATATCCAAATTTTCAGTTTGATATTCTTTGTCATTTAGAAGTTATTGCGTACTCAATATTCCCCATTTACCACCTTAATGAGTTCAGCTATCATGATTTCCAAACAAAATATAACAAAGTTGTAGCAAGTAAAACTAAAAAACTATGCAATGGATCATATCATACTTGACATTTTCCTGAAGTGTTATTTTTGTTTTATGGTTACCCGCTTTTTATGGTGATTGTCGTGTTTAGAACGAAGTTATACCAGGTTTGCCTCACCACAAAAGCATAATCATGATTTCAGCCATTTTATTTTTAATCAAAATCTTTCATTTTTGAATCAATTAAAACTTAAATTGTGTGACTTGGATTTTACCAAACGTGTTATTACTGAAAACGTCTGAATGAGTTTGAATTGATCCCGTATTAAATGCTGACTAAGTTCTATAGTTTCCCGTATTTTCAGAGTGATATTCCTATATAAGAAGAAGAAAACCCATTCAATTAATGGACAAAAGAGAATGGATAGATCTTCTTAATCAAAAACACCACGATATTTCCTTTTTCGTAATACTTCTTTTTAATTCCGATCGCTTGCAAATATGTCAAGTGAAATGTGTCATTTGAAGAACGAAGGGTGATAGAGTCAATCACGGTAGTAGACAATACAGGCTATGATTGTAAATTGCCATCCCATAAAATATAGACGAAACAACTGGTAGACGAAACGACTAGTAGACGTAACGGTCGGTAGACGAAACGACTGGTACACGAAACGACTGGTACACGAAACGACTGGTACACGAAACGACAAGTAAATGTAACGGCAGGTATACGAACGATTGATAGACAAAACGGCTGGTAGACAAAAAGAACGGTAAACGAAACAATTGGTAGCCGGAACGACCGGTAAACGAAACAACTGGTAGACGAAACGACCAGTAAACGTAACTACCGTAAACGAAACAACTGATAGATGAAATGATTGGGAAAAAAATGACTGGTAGATGAAATGACTTGTAGACGGAACGATTCGTAGACAAAACGACTAGTAGACAAAACGATTGGTAGACAAAACAACTAGTAGACAGAGCTAGTCAGCTCAACTGATAGACGAAACGACTCGTATATGTAACGGTCGGTAGATGAAACGACTGGTACACGAAAAGACTGTTAGGCGAAACGATCGGTAGATGAAACGATTAGTAGACAGAACAACTGATCGACGAAACGACTAGTAGACGTAATGGCCGGTAGACAAAACGACTAGTAGAAGGACCAACTGATCGACGAAATGACAAGTAGACGTAACGGCCGGTAGATGAAACGACTGATACACGAAACGACTGGTAGACGAAACGACCGGTAGATGAAACGACTGGAAGACGTAATGACTGAGAGACAAAACGACTGATAAACGAAATGACTGGTAGACAAATCAACTTGCAGACTAACTGACTGGTAGATGTTATGTCTGGTAGAAGAAACGACTGAAAGGCGAAACGACTTGTAGACACAACGACTGGTAGATGAAACGACTGATGGACGAAACGACTAGTAGACAAAACGGTTGGAAGATAAAACGACTTGTAGACAAAACGAATGGTAGACAAAACGACTTGTAGAAGAAACAACCCCTAGACAAAACGACTTCTAGACGAAACGACAGCTAGACAAAACGACTGGTAGACGTAATGACTTGTAGATGAAACGACTGATTAACGAAACGACTGGTAGACCAAATGACCGGTAGATGAAACGACTGGTAGACCAACCGACAGGTAGACGTAATGACTGGTAGAAGAAATGACTGCTAGAAGAAACAACTGCTAGACAACATGGATGGTAGACTAAACAACTGGTAGAAGAAACGACTGGTAGACAAAATGATTTGTAGACGAAACGACTGGTAGACCAAACCACTGGAAGAAGAAGCGAACGGTAGACAAAACGATTGGTAGACCAAACGACAGGTAGACCAAACGACTGGTAGACCAAACAACCGGTACACCAAACGACTGGTAGACAAAACGACTGATAGACTAAATGACTGGTAGAAGACGCGACTGGTAGACGTAACGACTGGTAGACAAAACGATTGGTAGACGAATCGACTGGTAGACCAAATGACTGGTAGAAGAAGCGACCGGTAGAAAAAGCGACCGGTAGACCAGACGGCTTGTAGACAAAACAATTGGTAGACCAAACAACAGGTACACCAAACGACTGGTAGACCAAACGACTGGTTGATCAAACGGCTGGTAGACCAAACGATTGGTTAACAAAACAATTGTTAGACCAAACAACTGGTAGACCACATGACTGGCAGAAGAAGCGTCCGGTAGAGGAATCTACCTGAAGACCAAACGACTGGTAGACAAAACGATTGGTAGAGACCAAACAACTGGTACACCAAACGACTGGTAGACCAAACGACTGGTAGATCAAACGGCTGGTAGACCAAACGATTGGTAGAAAAAATGATTGTTAGACCAAACAACTGGTAGACCACATACCTGGCAGAAGAAGCGACCGGTAGAGGAAGCAACCGGTAGACCAAACGACTGGTTGAGAAAACTTTTGGTAGACCAAACGACTGGTAGACCTAACGACTGGTAGACCAATCAACCAGTACACTAAACGACTGGTAGACCAAAAGACGGGTAGACCATACGACTGGTAGACCAAAGGGCTGGTAGACCAAACGATTGATAGACAAAATGGCTGGTAGACCAAACGATTGGTAGACAAAATGGCTTGTAGACCAAACGGCTGGTAGACCGAAAGACTGGTAGACCAAACGACCGGTACATCAAACGACTGGGAGACCAAACGGCTGGCAGACGAAACGACTGGTAGACGAAAGGACTGGTAGACTTA
This sequence comes from Cerastoderma edule, assembly GCA_947846245.1. NCBI lineage: Eukaryota > Metazoa > Mollusca > Bivalvia > Cardiida > Cardiidae > Cerastoderma > Cerastoderma edule. Next base: position 16,280,093 of record OX401421.1, read on the forward strand.
ACGAATGGAAGTTGAAAGGACTTGAAGACGAAATGACTAGTATACGAAACGACTGGTAGATGAAACGACCGAAAGACAAAACGACTGGTAGAGCAAACGACTGGTAGAAGAAGCGACCGGTATATGTAATGACTTGCAGACGAAACGACTGGTAGACCATACGACTGGTAAACCAAACGACTGGTAGGCCAAATAACTGGTATACCATACGACTGGTAGACGTAATGACTGGTAGACAAAAGGACTTGAAGACGAAGGGACGAAAAGACGAAACGACTAGTGTACGAAACGCCTGGAAGACGAAACGACTGGAAGTCGAAACGACTGGAAGACGAAACGTATGGAAGACGAAACGACTGAAAGTCGATACGAGTAGTGTACAAAACGACCGGTCGACGAAACGACTGGAAGCCGAAACAACTGGAAGACCAAACGACTGATAGACCAAACGACTGGTAGTCCAAACGACTGGTAATCCAAACGACTGGTAGACGAAACGACAGGTGGACGGAAAGACACAACGACTGGTAGACGAATGACTGTCAGACGAAACGACTGGCAGACCAAACGACCGATAGATGAAACGATTGCTTTTCGAAACGACTGGTAGATGAAACGACTTGTAGACGTAACGACCGATAAAGAAAACGAATGGAAGGCGAAACGACTGATAGACAAAACGACTGATAGACAAAACGACTGGTAGGAAAAAGCCTGGCATACGAAACGCCTGGCATACGAAACGCCTGGCATACGAAACGCCTGGCATACGAAACGACTGGAAGACTAAACGACAGCTGGACAAAACGACTGGTAGACGGAACGACTGGAAAACCAAACGACTGGTACACGTAATGACTAATAGACAAAACGACAGGTTAATATAATAAAAAAAAATGACTAATAGACAAAACGACTCGAAGACGAAACGACTGATAAACGAAACTACTGATAAACGAAACGGCTGGCAAACGAAACGACTGGTAGCTAAAAAGACCGGATTCACGAAACGACTTTGTTCACAAAACGACTGGTAAGGTTGACAAAACGATTGGTAGAGGAAAGCAACAGTACACAATATGACTGGTAGACGAAATGGAAGTTAAACGACTGGTAGACGAAGAAACTGGTATACGAAACGACTTGTAGACGAATTTATTAGTAGATGAAATGACTTGTAGACGAAACAATCGGTTGACGAAACGACTCTAATGTCATTCAAAAACAGTCATGAAGAACCAGTGCCATTCAGGAAAAGCCGATTCGGAATCGATAGCAATCAATCCGTTTGCATATGGCTACAGACCACGGTAGCTTACCAGTGTTTCACTGACAATGACTTCCTCATGATCTGGCTTGGAACAAACGGTTTTATCAGTCTTAAATATCATGTTATACACCCTGACGCCATTTTACCCATGTTTTCTCGTTTTAAAACAGACCATAACCACTATATGATCACAGAGGAAACCATCGTTTCAGATCAGCCTTTGTCGAAAGGTAAGTAGATGTTAAATGTGGTACTTTTCAGCTTAGGAAATCACGGGTCTCTATCTCTCAGAAAATTAAGTAAGCATTCTTTATAAAAACCGTCCATGCCTGACAGAACAACAACCATAGATAAGGGGGAGAGCGGTTTATTTATTCGCTCCGATACGTAGTGAGTCCACTGAACAGTAGCTACTCCATGTGGCCCATGCATGTCACATCAATCTGGAGCGGTATTTTTTGGATGTAAACACTGTCGATTAAGATAAGATTTGTGTCCATTTCTTGGTCGATGATAAGTGTATGACAATGAGGCCAAAAAGAGGGCTGTCAGAAAGCAAATCTGAACCATCAAATAACAAGTATATGCTAAGAAAAGTCGTTAAAATCGAGATATATGGGAAAGCGTTTTTCGAGAGCCAAAATCTTTCATGACGGGTTGGTCACATTGTAATGAAATGTCTAAAATCGCACTATGGAATATTTTCCCGCTATCATGTATACTAAATTGTGTTCAATTTTGATAATAAAGTTTACTCATGACAAACAGAGTTGAAAAAAAGAACTAGCATGATTTAATAATTTGGCGCGGTTATGATACATATTGATAGAGCGTTGAATTATTGCATTTTCTGATTTTTATAGATAAATAGAAAACTTTTACTTTACGTAAACTTTACAAAGTTTTTCCACACAAGACACAATACACATAATTACATCAGACAAACATTGTTCGTTTACTCATTAGTGAAACCTATCCTGAGCAAAAATATATTGCGTAGAAATATCGCTGAATTCCATAAGCATGTCCTATTGTTACTTTTTATGAGTTTTACAAATTTGTAAACACTAAGCCAATCTCGATAATATGTTTTATTACATTCAGTTCGAATATCAGCATAACTAGGACAGACTAAAGGTAATATATTAAGCTAGGAGACGCTATGGTCATTGACATCGAAAGAGATAGTCGACTGAGAAGGAGAGGGACTCTTAAGTGTCCAACCATTAAAGCGAAATTCTCAAATAATAAATATAGACAAACGGTTTTATCTGTTGCAAAAAGGTAATCTTTCACGCGAGTCTTATATTTCCATTAAGGAGAATTTTTCACAAAGTGTAAGAAAACATCGTTATGAATTAGGTAAGATCATGGTTGAGGCCAGGAAGTATGACCAGTACCCAGCGCTTTCCTGTGACAAGCTTTTCATCGGTGGTAATGTTTATAGGTATGATGATAAAACTGGAAAATTAGTGTTAGTGTATGAAAAGGGTAATGGAAAGGGTCGACACTATAGTACACCTGCTTCATATCGTGCACAGGTAAACTAACAAGAATCGACAAATCAGCTTACTTTGCCAATATATAATTTAAATATTACAGGTGAACCCGTGTTTTCGCGGTTCAATAAAACTCCGGAAGGTTGTTTGGTAGACGAAATTGAGGACTCGAACGACATGGACTGAGATGAAGGTCAACGCCCATACCAAACCTCAAACAATATATCTTGTCTACGTTTTTTATATCGGAACATTGCTGGTTTAAAAACATTTTAGTTTTGATAATGAGTTTAAAAGTGTTTGTTAAAATTCGACATCGTTCAGCTTTTCGAAACTTGGAGTGACAAGAAATCCGAATTTGACAATTTTTTATACAGAACAGAACACTTTATTTCAACTGAATCATATACAGCTCATGGTTGGTAAAGAATATAACAACAAATTCATCTTCGCATACAATTGTAGGAAAGGTAAACATACATACGCCCACACACACATTTATATGATTTTAAGCATTTCGATATTTTAAGGATTAAGAATGTTAGTGCATTCCGTAATAGCGGTGGTACATGTATATCAGTATTTGTAAAAAGAGTCATTTTAAGTTTTTCAGTTACATAATTCTCTGATTAAATTGCGTTTCTCTTAAAGGAAGATGCATTTCCATTATAAGAGGTAATTGCGGTTCTTAAGTTATACTTATTCTAGTTTATGTCTCTAAAAATATATCGTAATTAATAGTTTGGTGACGCACCAAAGCGTTTGACAGGCAAGAATTGTCATGTCTCGATTTGTTCATGCCTTAAACGATCGATATCTCATTAACAAAACATTCAAGTAAACGTGTATAGACAATTATATAGATGAAACACTTGAGTATAGATTGCCACGCAGTCTGCAATTTAGATAACGTTAAAACTGTTATTGGCTATTGAGGAGCTGTCAGATTTTCAAATACAGTAAAACTCGATGCAATGATAACCTTGTGACCAAACTGCTTTAAATCAACTTTTCTTACGTCTGTAATATGCCAAACCCATTTACTGCAAAGTCGATTAAAAGAAAGGCTTCTTAGCAACTTTTTTCAAATACGTGGTAGATAGGTTCAGTGTACATGTACACTCATGTACACCGAAGGCTGTGACATATTGGCCTACTTAACATTGGACTTTTAGGAAGACGCTCAAATTTAGTTAAATTTAGTACTTCCACGAAACAGACTATAAATAGCATCGTCATTTTTCGTAGAAAGCGCGTCACGAAAGAAAGGGTAGATCTTGAACCCAGCTGGCATTTATTTGTTGTTAGGTTTTATCGATACTTAAATGGTTGCGACACCTCATTTACTGAAACATTGTGAGAAGTTATTGCAGTAATTCGCATGTTCATCGTATTAACCTTTTGATGGGAAAATCTTACTTAATATCCATCGTATAAACCTCTTACCGAATATCGACTAAATGACGTTTGATACATTCCCTTAATTTATGAACTAATATAACCTTTTGGAATGCCCTAAGCGATATTCTCGTTAGTCCTTAACTTGTTTACTTTATTGTTAATATGTGGCTCGTATTAAATCAAAAAGCAATTTACATTGCGTAGAAATATCTGATATCAAACTATCTATAATCACAAGCTCTGTCTGAATAATCTCTTATTAATTAGTATTTTAACCCATTGTTGTAATGGTTCTAACCCAAATACCAATGAGAAAAGTGTTTGGATAGAATTATCGTTTGTTGGTGCTTTGAATTTGGACCATTTATCCTATGGCCAAAATGCGTATTTTCAAATGAGTTGTAATCCCTTCTTTATCAAATATACGAGATAATCATTTTTGGATAGAACCGTGCTGGATTGGTTTGCAGGCCTTGACGTAAGATCTGCTTCGATCAATTAAATTGAAATTACAATATAGACGGCTCACAATTCCTAAAAGTTCAAGATTGAATGTCCTATAAACTAATCTGATTAATTTAACATGTTTTTCTCCATATACAAATGGAAAAACACCTGCAGTATTTTGAATTATGCAATTTCTCGGTGACTGGGCCCGGTAACTTTAGTTCGTAAATCGAATTAAACCCTTGCCCTGTGATAATATACTTTACAGCAAGTGGAAGTGTCTCGTACCAAATATCTCGAAGAAAATGTTTGTTGTAGCCTTGCAACTTTGGTCGTCTATAGTTGGTTTCCATATGGTGGAGAGTTTTAAGGCATGTATCGTTCCACAGGAATATATTTCGATTATTGTAATATATCCACAGTCTATATCTCTCTTGATTCCATCTAAATAGCGTGTTATAAAACAAGTCATCTCAAACAGGTATTCTTGATAAAGCATACGTCTCCATATATTTATGAATGCTTTATATAATTGAACACCAAGAGTGAATGAGTGGGAGCTTTCGAGTTCTGATTTATCCTCTTGACTTTCCTCATGAATACTATATCTAAGTGGTAAAGGATCAGGGGACCTTAGCCAAAAAAGTATTACGTTGTATTTCAATAGATGCACTAGACCATAGAAATAATTATTTGGGGAGGGGAATACCGCTCTATAATTGACGCTTAACTCACGCTGCAAAGGTTTTTGCGTTCTTAGTTACAAATGATGCCCAATTAATGACTGTGTTTACCCAGCAATTTCATTAGACAAACGTAAGGCATGCCATATTTCTACATAAGATAGGTAGAACCAATTATTCGACCAACTTTATTTGACCCAAGAGGAGGTAATCGAACGGTTTTATTCAGCTCGAGAAAAGGATTTCCCGTCATAATCGTCGTCTATTGTACGACGCTCTTGTAGATGATTTGAAGGGTGACATTTCGTCTTCAAATATGCCTAATCTGAACTAGTTCTCAAACTGTTCGAAGTTTTACTTTAACGACCAAAATCAGATTTTACCAGTTTGTGCACCATGCAATTGAATAAAGCCATTAAAGTTAACTTGGAACTACAAACACTGACATGCCTTAAGATTTTTGTGGTCCACATTCGGTCGATTGCGAAGAGTCTTTACGTTCGAAAAATGTGGGTACAATTCAGTATCACGCGGCATGTCATACCTTTAGATAGCAATAGAATGTAAAGAAGACTCCATTGTGTGTTTGAAATACGATCACTATCAGGTGTGTATCCCTCATAACGGTGAATATCTTCCTTAATATGCTAAAATGTTAAAAAAAAACACCAATTGAAACATATGAAATCATTCTGTTATAGTGTCCAATTTATAAACTTATGTTTCATGCAATTACATCAAAGAAACATGTTTACTTTCTATATTGAATGAATTTCATAGTAACAACGAATGAGAATAATTTTGTGGACCTTTTTAAAACAAGTAAAGAGTTGGAATAGTCGTCCAAATAACGGCAATATACAAGAGAATACACAGTGGGAATTTGCCCGTCAGGATCAACAAATCCTGTTCAATGACAGCTCAACCTATGTCCATCGTAAAACATAGAACTAATTGTTTTCGTCTTAATCCACTTTAAGGATCATTGGCGAGAGAAAAGACAAGGTACACGACCTGGGTGCAAAATGAACTTAGGCAAATAAAAGGTTATTAAAGTAGTTGTAAAGGGTAAACCTTATACATGACACGGTACCGCATCCCTTACGAACTATGAACTGCGTTCAATAAAGCGAACTGTAAGCGATCGCCTTGAGCAGGTACAACGGTGAGCACTTTACTCTTTAGAGAGACAGTAAAACCAATACCGAGCACTAGCGAACGTTCGTTAAAGTCGACACACTGTATTTCAAAATAACCATAAACACGTGATCACAATGGTGACTTTTGATTGGCTACAAACAAACATGAATCAAGGAGACAATCACGTGACATATCTGCTTTTAACGTAGTCGTTGCTTTGCTCAAAACAGTTCCCTGTCCGAGCTTCGTCTGTTAGCAAGTCGAAAAATTTCAAGTTGTAAAATCCAAACAATTTCTGTTATTTTAGTGACGCATTTTATCACAAAGACTGTTGTTAAAGCTGTACGGAAGGACTGGTGAATTCAACATTGTTTATTGTTATCTAAATCTGAAGGGAAGAGCAATACAGCAAACAAGTCAACTAAAACAAGTAAGTACATAATTATATTATACTCATCTCCTTTATTTCATATATACTGTTTGATCTGAACATTTAGCATGTGATTGAATACTTATTTTGGAGGACAATGATTTAGGGGAAGAGCGTCGGTTCTGGACACGAGGGTCGTGGGTTCGCATCCCATGGATAGCGGGATCTGCCCTGGGACCTTTAATTAATCAACATTCGGCGCGATTACTGGTCATGTAACTAGGAAACAGAATCGAGAGTGATTAATCTAAGTTGTTAGAACTTGTTTTGCTATCGATGAAGAATAAGTTTAAACTAATTTTTATTGTGACAGTGGAAAATTGCATAAAAATGACGTATTTATGTTATATTTTGTCATAAAGTAAGAGGGGTTTTAGTTCTGTCATAACATTCAAGTTGATTGGGGTTCTTTTTAGATTTTTCTTTCATTCATAATCTTTTTTGGATGTTTTGAATATCGCGTCAACAGTGTGTCAGTAATGTTATGGCAGATGAAGTGTCGTACAGGGTTATAAACTCATTTTCTTGAGTCCAATAAGCATTATTAAGTGTTATCTATCTATATTCATTAATCAAAATGTTGACGGTCACTCCGAGATCTCTGACAGAAGGGTTTTGCGCTTCTCGGTTAAATTCAATACCCATATGCTTATCAACGAACTAATTGTGATGAATCATTGCGATATGTATATACACAGATGAATTTTTCCTCGATACTAATCAAAAGCTCGGGTTTCTTTTAGTCGTTCTCCTATTTATCCAAATTATGAACCCGGTACTTTTGTTTGTTTTTATCGTTGTGTTATCTGTGTTTCATTGAAGCTGCTAGTTCACAGATTGGGGGGGGGGGAATTTCGAAGCATGAAATCAAATTCCTTTCAATTGTACAACAGCTGTAATTTGTGTGACAGACATTGAAGAAAGCAATAGAGCTACTGAATAGTTGGCCGTTTCTTTGTTGTAAGAACTTGTGGGCAGACATTTCCGCTAAAGGTCATAAAATAAGTCTATACTATTATTGTGCAACGTGTGTAATATGCTAATTTGGCAATACGATATGTTTTAAGTTCGTATCAAAGTTTCTAAATGGCTGTTTACAGTGAATAATTATGTACTTAGATCTAAGTGTTGCAGCTGTATTGTGATATACCGCATATAGACTATACATACTTAGATATGTCGACACTTCTTGAAATCATAGCTCTTTTATTCACTTTCAATTGTATATGATGCAACAATGCAAAACTCAATCAATCGATCAAGCCAGTAAGTAAGCAAGCAAACATGACAATATGCAACTTGAAATTTAACAAAGCCAATTGTTTAAAACTTAACATAAAAATACCTCTATACTCGTTTCATAAGACATAGGTATTTTGGAAATGAAATACAGCCTGGACGAATATGAAAGTCATTGTGACCATAATGTCATCTAGAGGCGAAAGGCTTTCTTTTTAATCTTACATTATTTCAAGCAGGCTTTTCAACTAATCTAATCCTAACATTTAAGTTGAACAAGCTAACTTTTTCTTGGGAGCTGATTATATGTATGTGTGTTTGTGTGTGTATTGTATGGCTATTCTTGTAGATAGATTGACATAATATCATTTATAACGTTTTCATGACGTTGGTCAAAAACGTGTTTGTGCTTATTTTGATCAATCAATATTTGATTTAAAATCGTAATTAGATGTGTTATAGAGCTTCGAACAGCCCCATATATGCTTCTGAAAAATACAAAGCGGAATTCCCTTGGAGAGATCTTTCACCGGGAAATATCAATCGAAGAAGTGTTTTATTCTGTTGGTAATTTTTAGCTAATACAAAAGCAAAGATCGTAAAGTTTTCTTCTACATCACTTATAATTCAAATTTGTATGGCATCTTTTTGTTGTATCTGTTAACATTCTCTATGTACATGGTTTTTGTTGTAACTATGATGGGACATTGAAACAAATGTATATATCTTTTTCAAACTCTACTCGCTACAGCGATTGGAACACATCTATCTAGCTAGACAAATAAAGAGAGTCTCTACGACCAACTCTGGTCGGTACACACTTTCTACCCGAGTAGATCAGTGTCCACTACTCTCCCACATTTTTCTCGGGTACAGGCTCAGAAAATGGTCCCACCTTTCCGGCATAGTCACGTAAAAAACATTGAAACTGGCGGAAATAACAGCTTAAATTAATTTTAAAATTTGAAGAATGGTTCTCAAGTCGTATCGCAACTTTAATATAGATTAGAAAGGCTGTTAAAAGACAAATATCTGCAACCGAGACGGCTAGCATATGGAGAGTAACAGCTGAATGTAGATAAGATCCTGGTGCAACGCTTCATATATATCAAGACCAAGTGAATGACAGCTAGAAAATACTTTACAGGAGACAAACAAAGTGTTTTAGTGGCTCAGGTATGGGACGAACGTTATGTACAGCATCTTATGAATCAGAAAAGTATGACGGCCTGTTCCTGAACGCTAAATAGCACCATACCTGTTGATTTTCTCCTGAAAGTAACCTTGACATAGTGCCATAGTGATAAAAATGAGACTGTAAAACTTCAGTAGATTTTTATTTTAAACGTCTATCTCACAGTTTTTGATCTTGACTTTTTTATTATGAATTGTCGTCTTTCGATTTTAAAATGACCACATAGATTTGTAAAGAAGCGTAAGACTAGATTGTTTACAGGTTTCCAACACTGTTCATAATAGGTGTTTTTTAAAACCGTTGTTTAGTTTTACAACACTTTTCACGTGATGTTAGCAAGATATACAAGAAGGAATTCTTGCTTCTCTTGATAAGCCTGATTTTCCAATGAATCGCTATCAGGCATGAATGCTCACTATACGGTATCTAAGAAATAAAGAAACTGATAAAGTATTATTTTCATTGACAGTGATTGTTAAAGGTTCTGAATCAGAAATGTGTGCTCTGAAGGGAATAAACGTTGGAATTTTAATATTGACAAGCATTGACATTTAACCATGAGTACTTTTTTCAATTGCGTTACTTCTAAGATGCTTTCGTTAAATAACTGAAACGAGCCTTCACGCATGTCAGCGCTTCTATGGGACAGCCTGTTCATGAATAGAAGCTGGAGATCTTTCTCGCCCACAACGCCCACAATGCAAGCATCACATAACAAGAGTATTACAACATTTGCGAAGACCAACCTTAAGATGGTACCTAAAAACACATCTTTCCCTAAGTTTAGATTCTTGTTAAAGAAAAACCGTGTCTAATCGGGTTGTGATGTCTGCAATATAAACGGGGTTTAAAAGTTGTCAATATTCTACTTTTATATTAACTTAGCACTCTAAACTGATACTTCATCGGTAAAAGACAACTTCTTCCATAAGGTTAAATTTTCAACTTGTGAAATAGTCTTTTTATATCAAATTTCTAAAATTATTGCACACAAAGCTCATCTCTTAAGGTTAGTAATTTTTAACTTCTGTTGTTGTTTTCAAATTGGACAAATCACACATTTTATCGGGAGAAAATAGTGAAGCAGATGTCCAGATTAAAAGGCGTATTCTGTCGTATTCTGTCTTTATTTCTTTTTATCCTGTATTCCCTATATTTTGGTAAGCATTTGAAAGATTAGAACAAACAAACAATGTATAACAACCAGATTTAACTCATCGAATAGCCAGATAAAACACAGCTTTTCATTACAACGGGTAACTTGTTAGACAGATCCTATTCAATTTATTTACCTGTCCTTTGTTTTCACGTACGTCATAATTATCCACCATTCATCACGCGAAATCCCTTAATCCGCCATTTTATTACCCGAGAAGACGACAAATGTAAATCATTCTTTTGATTGACAGCGTATTTTTTTCATTAAATATGTTTCATAAGAATATCCATTCGCGAAAAAAAGAATAGTGACTTAACGCCTGAATTTTGCAAGGATTTATCAATATGTTCATATGAAAGGATCGGCTTGAAATTGCGAATAATCTTTTCTTCTTAAAATAAACGATCCTTAAGTCATTCTTTTGATTGACAGTGCATTTTCTTTACTAAATATGTTTCATATTATAAGAATATCCATTTGCGGAAAAAATAGTGACTTAACCATTGGAAAAAATAAATATGTTGACTAAATGCATGAGTTTGAAAGGATTTGCCAATGTGTTCATGTGAAAGGATTGGCTTGAAATTAAGGCGATATTCGTGAAAACATCTATTTTAATAAATATTTGTTGAAAAAAAAACATGTATAATTTTTCGTCAATTTCCGTGTTTTATCATTAAGTTTTGAATTGAACAGTAAACTAGAGACATAGGTCTAAAGTTTAACAAAACGATCTGTCTTTGTGTTGGACCGTACATCGTAAACTATTTACTTTCACATTCACCCTGCATTGCTTTATCAATACATGAAATGAAACAGGAAAAGATCATAAATTGCGGAAACAAAAGCAAAAATGAACCCAACGTACTTGTGATACGAAGGTTATCCTTTAACTCACATTTTCACCACAAATCTAAATTAAAAAGTAGTGTTCCTCTTAGAGTATTATCAAAACTAAACACGGACAACTTCAAAAAGCCTTTGTTTAAATCAACCGGCAACTTTCCAGTAATCCCACCCCCATTTAGAGGCCTATGATTTCGAAATTGATTCCCATGTCGTCTTAATAGATGAACTGTCTTGAATCAAAAATTGTTCTTCATTTCACATTTGGATCTCTGTACCCAAAGGTATCCCAAACGCTAGATGTTTGAGACACTGATCAGTTTGGTAGTTGTATAGTACGTTAGAGCTGTCTTGTTTACTCGCAATTGGGTTAGAGCCTTGTTTCAGAATAACCTTCAACTTGAAAATTATACTACTTTTAGCAACCGTGTTTGTGTGTATTGGGAAATTATACAGTGGAAAAGGTCAAGTAATTAATGGACAGTTTTTCTTTCAAACTGTGGCATTGATCAGAAATGCGTGGCATTGATCAGAAATACAATGAATTTCTATAATTACCATCAGACATTTCCTTAGTTGATTTCTTAGTATGAGTGATTGTTTACTAAAACAATTTATTAGAATACATTAGGTTGACAGAGGGAGTCGAGTGGTGTTCTAAGTCGACATTCATGTATGATATTTTTCATCAACTTAAAAGGTTGATATTATGTATAGATATAAATGCATCTTTTAAAAATGTAAAAGATTTGCTTGAGAACGAATTGATATACTACTCAATTATAATAACTGTCTCATAATTAAGAAATATATCTCCATGAGCATCTTTTGTTCTTAACACAAGTACTAGGTTATGGCTCCGATTGTCTTACCAACACAGAACTCCTGGGTAACAAGTCCATCACCTTAAACCCTCGGCCGGGGAGGGGGAATAGCGGACTGCCTGTGAGAGGGGATAGTGGACTGCCTGGGAGGGGGGAAGGGGGGAAAGGAGAGGGGGGAAGGGAGAGGGGTAGGGTATGGGTTCGACTCTGTGCACAGACATTATTCTTTCCTTCATTACAATAAGAAAACATGTTTTCCACCGTTTTCAAGGTGAAAAACATGTTTTCAAGGATGAACCATTTCCAAAAGTACATATATACATACGAATTGAATGTTTAAATTACAATTTAGCTAATTTGCCAACAAATCACACAAAGATTAGACCCTGATGAGACAACTAACAAAGTCATTTTCATTTTGTGTCGTTTCTGTTTGTACAAAGCCTGACATGTAAAAATTAAGTAAGGACTACAAGGATAAAACAATGACATTTCAAGTTTTCATAAATATATATTTAGCACCAAAAAAGTTAACAATACTCCTACATCATAAGAACAGCATAATAATTAAGCAACATTTTTTTTAAAACCATTATATACCCACCAATAATAATACTTAAAAGTGTGTCAAGTAAAACAATAAATTAATGAAAACATTATGTTCCCTGCACCCATTTGCATTTCAGATGAGTTTGCAAAACTAATGTTACAACATTTCCATGTTATGGGCAAGGTTCATTTGGCCTTCAACCAACTTGTGGTTGCCTTGACCTTTGCTTTAATGTCACCAAATGAGATGAGCATCTAAGCTTCTGCTGGGGCTCATTAACCAATTAGTTTAAATAATATAAGGCCTAACAATAATGTGCTCAATGAGTGAGGAACCCAGATTTTCATTCCTGTCTATAATGAATTGATATCATGTAAATAATATACATGAATCAACGACACAAAACATTGGTGATATGATTTTACAAACATGTAGAATGTTATTCCAATTTGTGTAGAAAAAGAACATGACATATTCATCAAGAATATCATATTAAGGTAGAATACCCATTACCCACTATTTTGAAACATTTTCTTTCGTTGGATTACTTCAGTCGTTCTCAGCATACACAGGTCTGTACCAGAACTATTCGATTTAGTACAAATAGTTCTGGCTCAGACTGATGTATGCTGGGAACAACAGAACCCGACATTTCAAAAATGGTGGATTATGGGTATTCTACCTTAATGCAAAATGTCCCTCACACACATTCTCTTACAAAGTGTCACATTGTCCATCTAAGAAATCACACACAGTGTCTCTCATACTCATGGTGTCTTACACAGAGTGTCGAGTATGTCTTGCATTGAAACATAGTGCCTCACACAGATACAAAGTCTCTTACACACAATATCACTTACACATGTACACAGATATCATTAAACAAAAGCATATTCAGTCTCAAAGATGCAATAAATTCCCCAATATATAATCTCCCCCTTAATTGTTTGAATTGAAACTAAAGTTAATTGTATGCTGAAGAGGCAATTAAAACCTGTGACAAATAGAAAAAGAAATAAAGTTGAACAGTCTCTCTTTTTGTTACAAAGGCATCTTTGATAAATACATGTAGTATTTTATATTCCCTGCTGTTGCCTCCAATAAAGCCAAAGATCTCATATTGAGAAACTGGTTAAGGTAGAATAGCCATGATGCACGTTTTTAAAACAAATTCTTTCGTTGGGTTACTTCAGCCAATCTCGGTAAACAGCGGTCGTGGCTGGAACTATTCGGTGTAAAGCAAATAGTTCCGGCACCGACCGATCTATATAATCTAACGAAAGAACGAGCTTCAAAAAGGCAGACTATGGGTATTCTACCTTAAAGGGAAAATTTTCAAAAATAGCCAAACATTTCCATCATTTTAAAAAGCTTTACATTGTTCAAAAAAGTTCTATAAAAAACATCTCAATGCTGATCAGAGGTCCAGATAAAATTTATTCCAAAAGCTTCCTTCTATTTTGCTTCTTTAACCTCTGTATTGTGGATACTCATAAGAATTGCATTGACGAGACAGTTCTAATGAGCACACACAATATAGAACTTTTACAATAGTTTTTTTTTTTAAATATATGAATGAAAGACCCTCATTTTACCCCTTATCAGCACAAATGGCTTGTTTAACCCATGAATCACTCACTTTGATCATCTTATGAAGAAGACTTGAAAAAACAGTGTGAAAAAAAGAACAAATGCTCCAAATGAGCTCTTTATCTTATTTTGGCCATAAGAAACTTGGAAAATGGAAATATAAAAGAAAATGGTTACACACTATTTAAACAGAATTCATGAATCTCTGACTACTAGTGTTAAAATCTTTTCTCCCATAGATGAAAGAAGTTCATGTCTACATTCTAATTAGCATATAGTAAAAATGTCTGCTATGACATGAAGTGTTTCTCTGTAGACAAGTTGGTAATATCTCTCCAGGTTTAGACTGGCCCAATTGGTTCTTCATTGTATGGATCTGAATAAAATAAAGAAAACATAACATTTAATATGAGAATTCTTAAGATAGAAAAAAAACAAGAATATCCTACACCAAGCACAAGTATGGGGAGGATGGGTGGCACGCATACATGAATTACAGAACCCCTTAAATTGTTTGCTGATTATGGTTTGACAAGGAAATAAAGACAGTAGTCAGTAGGTTGAGATAGAAATGCTACTGAAGAAACTTCTACGGGTTTTGAATAAGAAAAGAGGAAAGAATGTGAGATCCAACAACTATAGTATTGCTATTGTATGAGTTCCCACGGTTTACGCACAGTACACTATAAAAATACAAACAACTTATGATCTGCGATTCATAATATTCAATAGGGTGGACGTCTGTCTTGTTTGATTTGATTCAATATGATCCATACCGTCTTCATCTGATTTATGATATCTGATATATGAAATATTTTAGGACGAATTACATGTATCATTTACGTACATGCCTGCTAAAATGGCATGACACTAAAGCTGAAACTGTTGTCATGTAAAAGAAATAATAGAAAAACAAAATTCAGTGAAAAATCCTTGAATGTGTTTCCGTGAAAATAAATGGAAACAATGTGCGATAGACTATATCTTTTTTATCTAAATGTATATATATTTTTGTTTGATATATTTTTGTTTGTACTTTA
This sequence comes from Cerastoderma edule, assembly GCA_947846245.1. Classification (NCBI taxonomy): domain Eukaryota; kingdom Metazoa; phylum Mollusca; class Bivalvia; order Cardiida; family Cardiidae; genus Cerastoderma; species Cerastoderma edule. The sequence continues at coordinate 16,295,406 of OX401421.1, forward strand.
ACCCTTTAAGGTATAGAGATAAGGCTTATCAGTGACACTATAGGTATAAACAATCCGATTATCGAAGACCATTAACGCATACATAATTAGTCACCCTGGGTACCTATTTGCACAGGATTATCTCCGATAATTGTTATTGATTGGGGTACTGTTAATCAAACCCAAATTAATGCATTTTACATTCATCTAATATATTTCCTCAAATAATAAAAGACGACGAGAACAAAATTTCCTTTAAGTTGATGTTTTTTCTTTATTCAGTGATACATTCATATCAGGATTAAGTTGTAGAAAATTAAACAAACAACGAAAATGTATATTACAGTGTGAATTATACAAAATCAAAAGTAATAAAATGACTTATGTGTTCTCCCTGAGAGATCCCTAATTTGTTTTTCTGTTTTGTCATCAATTGCAGGGAATTTTGCTGCCGAAAAGTACCATTCATGTTTCGAGATACATACTTTGTCTTTGCATATTTCTCAACAAAGCTGAATCGTTTTACTTCAATGCCCATTCAAACAGTTTCCAAAATGAAGAAAAGAATGTTTTTCAACGCAATATTGCTTTGTAAAGAAGTTAAACCTGGTCCTTCTAATAAATGTAAAACAGTAAAAATCAATTCATTTTGGCAAAGAAACATGCTAATATTTCCGTAAAATACGTGCCCATGGGTGATGAATTTACCAAAAGCTCGTAATTGAAGTCAAAGTCGGAGGAATGATCTAATTTGCTTGTCCGTGAATTGGTAATATTTATCAACATTTCATCATCTTCAGGCTTAAAAAAACGATCAAATTACTGCTCTGAATCTACATTGATGTCTGACTTGCGATCGGAAACACCAAATTGGCTAAATATTTTAAAAAGGCCGTCTTTATAACGTCAATTATTTGACGGCTCGATTTTCAATCGCCTTTAAACTTTGAACAATAGCTCCGTGTCATAAACATCCTTTACAGGTCGCGTGCCGTATGCTCTCGTTTTAATTGGATAGTATTTTTAGAAATGTGTTAAGTTACTAAAGAATTGCATGAAATTCTTATCGAGTCTTTACAAATCGGCAGTGTTTTGATCTTTTATGACCGGAAGGCTTCTCATTAATTGGGTTGGTAATTTGGATTCCCTTCATCTCAATTTGATAGCGTTATTTCCATAAGCGTGTCGTGAGACCATTATCAAAAGATTCTCTCTAGAGCAAAACTTTAAACTTTGACCCTATGATTTTATCATCGGAAATGAAAGAAGACATATTTATTTAAGAGGAAAATAAAATTTGGAGAAAATGATGTGTGTGCAAAGATGTGTTATTGAGGGCTAAAGTTGAATCAGTTTTTCAGCTGTCAAAAAGCGTTCTATGCGGTAATCGATAGAACGTCAAAATAGGTTTTATACGGTAATAGGTATAACGGCGAAAAGGGTTTTATACTGTAATCGATAAGGCGGCGAACGGCGCTATATACCGTAAAGGGTTAAGAAAAGTATTCATTACGTTCCTGACAAAAGTAAAAATATATTTGTATTCCAGTGTTTGTTAGCCCAAATACAAAGAGTGTAATTCAATTCATTGAAAAGATGAGACCGCATTCAAGTATTACAAACCTTACCATAATGTCTATTAACATATCTCATCTCTTTACGAAATAATGTTTACTATATACGGTCTATGAAATCTGATTAACGATACACTTTATACATTATACAGTCAGCGTACATTAAAATTCATTCATTTTGTTCAATGAACGTTCGATCTGATGCGATTTGGTATGATACGGTGACATTTGGGATCTGATATGTTATTTTACAATATGAATAATACACGCTGTTTTGGGGAACTAATACAATAGCACAACTGTAACAGGTAGAGACTGGTCTTTGTTGATTTGGGTTTAATGCTTCTTTCAAGAGTTATTTCAGTCATAATGCATCAGTTAGAGCTACTATCCATGCTCCAGGTGTTACCTTGCCTTACTGCCAAATATTCTTTCCAAGCCACTGATGCTTTCCTACATGAGTCAAGTACTGATTTCATTAAATGTTGTTAAAACCTTTTGCCAAACTGACACCTGATCTGTTGACACCTGTTTTCCAAGTTGTGCATGCTACCAGATGAGCTAATGAGACAAAATGTGTAGGGACTGGGTTTTTTTAATTTTTATGGTGTTTACATCACGTCAACATTATTTCAGTCATTTTGCGATGTCCGACTCTTATTAACGAAGGAAGTTCAACTGCCCATTAGGGTGGGTTATGCTGGTAGAACAATCTCATGCTCTAAGTCAGTCAGGAGACTACCTCCAATAAAAGTCCAAATGCTGTCACCAAAAATGGAACCCACATGGAGAGGGGCCATGATGTAGGGACTGAACACAAGCCGTTTTGTCCAATCATTTGAAACAGTGCTTACACTTTGACATCTTAAAACTACTTTGATAATCATTTACTCTCAACTGCAGATATTCACAAGTTACCACTTAGAACCCACATGATTTAACTCATTCAGGATTTGAACCCACAGTGTTGACATATCATTACCTCCTTCATATGTTGAGAGAGCATTCATAGCAGTTAAAAATTTTCCCTTACTTTATCAATTGTCATTTTCTCATCAAAAATTCATAAATGATAATCAATGGAGATTTTTGAATGAGTGTAATGTATAAAACAAAAATTAGAACATACCATACAATTCATACCTAAGATTTGCCATGAACAGTCAGGCTTGATGTACAATCATCGAACCCTGGAGCACAATTCTGGGAGGACATGTCTATCATATGTATGCTTGATGTGTGTCAGCAAATCACTTTGACATCACTATTCCAAGGAGTGCTCTACAGCAACTTTCCAACCTAAAAACCATTAAAAAAAATCAGTTACTACCGCTTCTATAGAAGGAGAAATGTCTACACATTAACAGAATCCGTAACATTTTTATCTTTCATATACCCCATTTTTTTTTACTGTGACTAATTTTTCATCTAGAGTAATTTGAAGTTTTCAAAAAGCACTGTTTGTATAAAAAATTCTATTGCTTTTTTTTGTTATACAAATTGCCCATATCTAATGACTCATAAAAAAATGACAAAAATTGATGCAAACATTTTTTTTAGAAGAAAAACAAACATCAAAAGCATTCAGAACGTAAGCTGATACAAAATGAATTGATAAAGAACAAGCATCACATGTAAAACAAAATATCAATTTCACATTTACCAGCAATTACTATAAATTTTCTTTTTCAATGCATCAATTTCTCAAACTAAAAAAGATATTTACCATTAATAAGTCAAATTAAATAAATGAAAATAAGTAAGTTCTTACTTATACTGATTTGGAGATTCTGCTCTGTCCCACAATCTTTTAAACATAGGTGAGAACACATTGTGATGGGCTTGTCAGGTCCTCCTAAGTATTGGGCAGTTGAAACTGGTATGCTTTCAAAATTGTGATGTTGATGAGACTATCCCTCTGCACTAGATTTAGTGGTTGACCATAGATAATGCTCACTTTATCTGAAAGTAGCATCCACATATAATGATAACAAAGATATAGTTAATATGACAGAAAAACCTTCAAGTAACACTTAAATTGACTAAAATAATAAATACACATAATTGATATAATTGACTATAAGCCGGTGATGGTTGGTTTTACACGCCTTGGCCGGCCTGTATGGGCAGTAAACAGGTTCCCGTCCTCCATCGATGATAAACAAGGCATTGCAATAAAACTGTTATACTGGTAATGCGATGTAAAAGAACCAAAAGCACAACATTCCACAAGACTATGAATGTTAAAGGAGTGGCAACAAGTACTGATCTTACTTACAGATGAATCTTAAAAAAATAATTGATCAAGTACTCAGTTACTCCCTAGCTTGTGACACATTGACATCAATTGTGCTGATTCGTAGGAAGAAAACATACTAAAAGCAGGTAACATGAATCACCGTATTACTGTAATATCACCGAATTACGTAAGACACCCGAGGTATAGGCGTAACGAGCAAAATAAATGATGTCAGAAGTATATGGAGCTGAGCAATGCTTTGAAAAGATCATTATTGTATACTGAAAATAAAAACATTGTAACTGTAATAAGTGTTTTCATAGAGTTCGCCTCACATGTGGAATGTGCTTAAACATAAGTATTACGGTAAAACATTACAATATCTTTACTTTTAGTACTTTTAAACCCCTCGATGATGCCTTATTGATGTGTTCGCAACAATGTATGAACACTGTCGGGCTCCATGTAAAAGCCTTGTATACAATAATCACAATATTTAAGTTTCAAAGAATAATAGTGAATTAGTAAATAGTATTTATATACAAAACTGCGAACAGCCTGTTAAGCCCTGAATGTGTCAGGCGTACGGGCCCCGATCGCAACGATGTGTGAACACGGTCAGGCTTTCAGATACAATTAATCACAAATTTCTCAGGAATAATTATAGGTAAATAACTTTTACAGTAAAGTCATGAAGAACATATGCCGGTATACAAAGACATACAAACAGCTGGTCAAAACCAGACGTTTCCAGACCTTTGGGCTCATATCGCTGCCGGTATTCCGGTTGTTCGGTAGTATTACCGTATTTCGGTGATTCGTGTGACCGATAAAAGCCCATATTTGTTCTCGCCTGGGGCACTGTTTCTCACAGAGATATCAATTAATGGATTACTTCTAAACATCGGGAGATACTGTTTAGCTTGTAGAATGCAATATCTGTCTGCAATATTAGAAGGACTTTTTATCCAAACTGAAATCAGACTGCAAAAATCTGGTATCTTCCTTATCCATGTTCCTGGTATTTGCTTACCAGTATTCTATTGAAGCTGCTGTCTGCACATAATTGATCTTATCAATGGTGAGAGACGGTCAGATCATGTCTCATTGACTTCATTCATTGTCATTAAGACTATTGTCTAATCAGACCTCCAACTCAGGACCCTTGTTTTCCAAGCCAAACAAGCTACCAACTGAATCCATTCAACTCAAAAAGCCGAAAGCAAATAACGCTTCTGTCATTCAAAGTTTTATTGTTCTAATAGTTTCTAGGGGTCAAGACTTTGGTCAATTTCGAATGATACTCAAGGTCAAGAATTGTGGACTTTGAAATCCCTTAGCTTCATGTATATACTTTTATCTTAAAAGGTATGGGAATGCATATCAAGGACTTAACAATTCTGTTAATATGTTTAACATTAACAGTGTTTCAGGGTTATCAGTCCAATTAGATGATCTTATCCTCTTTACATTTCTGTCAACTCATATCTAATATATTTCATTCCTTTCTTTACAGACCCAAATAAAGATGACTTAGAAACCATTGTGACAAAGGCTTATATTGCTCATTAGAAGCAAGATATCTTTTTGTTTATCATTAGAACATACATTTAATGTAAGATTATTCTGATTAGGAAGATGGGTAATGGCAAGAGAAATGGAAGTCAATTCATTCTGAAATCCCTCTATTTATATTGCAGCAGACAACTTTAAACCTCAAGAAAGATGTAAATATTATATAAACAATGAACTCAATAGGTAAACTTTAGCAAGGGAAAATTCTCACCAAGCGTGAAACAAATCCGCGAAAAAAATTAAATGAATAGAATCATAAATAAAGCTGGCATAAAGAAAACTTGACATTTTGCACGTCTTTTAAAAAGATTTTCGGAATAAATACGAAAGCGTAAGCGTACATGTTCAGAAACTCCCTGCTTAATCTGCCAGAACTATGTAGGGAAAAGGCATCTTACTCATGATCATTCTATTTGACTGTAATAACCCTTAACGGTATATTGCGCCGTTCGCCGCCTTATCGATTACCGCATAAAACGCTATTCGCCGTTATACCTATTACCGTATAAAACCCATTTTGACGTTCTATCGATGACCGCATAGAACGCTTTTTGACAGCTGAAAAAATGATTTAACTTTAACCCTTAATTACACACATAAACACACACGTCCCTTTTTCCAAATTTCATTTTCCTCTTAAATAAATATATTTTCTCTCATTTCCGATGATAAAATCATAGGGTCAAAGTTTTAACTTTTGCTCTAGAGAGAATATTTTGATAATGGTTCCACGACACCCTTCTAAAAAGACGCTATCAAATTGAGATGAAGGGAATTCAAATTACCAACCCAATTAATATGAGAGGCCTTCAATATCCGATCATAAAAGATCAAAACAATGCCGATTTGTAAAGACTCGATAAGGATTTCATGCAATTCTTTAGAAAATTAACACATTTCTAAATATACTATCCAATTAAAATGAGAGCGAGCATACGGCACGCGACCCGTAAATGATGTTTATGACACGGAGCTGTTGTTCAAATTTAAAAGCGAATGAAAATAAAACCGTCGAATAAAGGACGTTATAAAGACGGCTACTTAAAGTATTACGTCAATTTAGGTGCTTGCGATCGCAGGTCAGACATCAATGTAGATTCAGAGCAGTCATTTGATCGGTCTTTTGAGCATGAAGATGATGAAATGCTGATAAATCTTACCAATTCGCGGACAAGCAAATTAGATTATTCCTCCGTTTTTGACTAAAACAACGAATTTTTGGTAGATTCATCACCCATGGACACATATTTTACGGAAATATAAGCATGATTCGTTCCCATAATGAATTAATTTATACAGTTTTACATGTATTAGAGGACAAGGTTTGACTACTTTATGGAGCAATATTGCGTTGAAAAACATTTTTTGAATTGGAAATGGTTTAAATGGAAATAGACGTAAAACGATTCAGTTTTGTTGAGAAATATACAAAGACAAAGCATGTTTCTCCGTCGTGAATGGCATTTTTCGTCAACCTAATTCCCTTCAATTGATGACAACACAGAAAAACAAATTAGGGATCTCTCAGGGGGAACACATACGTCATTTATTACTTTTGATTTTGTATAATTCACACCGCAATATACAGTTTCATTGTTTGTCTACTTTTCTTCACCTTAATCTTAATATGTTTGTATCACTAAAAAATAGAAAATAACATCAATTTAAAGGAAATTTTGTTCTCGTCGTCCTTTATTCTCTGTGAAAATCTATTGGATTAACGAAAATTGCATTAATCTTGGTTTAATTAACAGTACCCCAATCAGTGGCAATTATCGGAGATAATCCTGTGCAAATAGGTACCTAGGGTGACTGATTATGTATGCGTTAATGGTCTCCGATAATCGGATGGTTTATACCTATGGTGTCATTGATAAGCCTTATCTCTATACCTTAAAGGGATAAGCCACAAACGTGAAACGGAGACTTCGTAGAAAACCATGTCCGGTATTAAGAACATGACGGTAACTACTACTCTTCCACGGAAACCCTGCTTAAACAATTAAATATCGATAAATAATCTAAACACCTACCTCTTTTCTGTTCCTAGTGGTTTAACCCTTTACGGTATATAGCGCCGTTCGCCGCCTTATCGATTACCGCATAAAACGCTTTTCGCCGGTATACCTATTACCGTATAAAACCTATTTTGACGGGCTATCGATTACTGCATAGAACGCTTTTTGACAGCTGAAAAATTGATTCGACTTCAACCCTTAATTACACAAATAAACACACACGTCATTTTCTCCAAAGTTTATTTTCCTATTAAACAAATATGTTTTCTTTCATATACGATGATAAAATCATGGGGTCAAAGTTTAAACTTTTGCTCTAGAGCGAATCTTTTGATAGTGGTCACGCGGCACACTTCTAAAAGAGACGCTATGGGATTGAGATGGAGGGAAATGAAATACCCACCCCCAATAAAACTGAAAGCGGCCTTCGATATCCTGTCATAAAGATCAAAACAATGCCGATTTGTAAAGACTTGATAAGGATTTCCTGCAATTCTTTACAAACTAACACTTTTCTAAAAATATTATCCAATTAAAAAGAACATAGGGCACGCGACCCGTAGACTATTTAATGAGAAGTCTTCCGGTCATAAAAGATCAAATCACGGCCGATTTGTAAAGACTCGATAAGGATTTCATGCAATTCTTTAGTAACTTAACACATTTCTAAAAATACTATCCAATTAAAACCAGAGCATACGGCACGCGACCTGTAAAGGATGTTTATGACACGGAGCTATTGTTCAAAGTTTAAAGGCGATTGAAAATCGAGCCGTCAAATAATTGACGTTATAAAGACGGCCTTTTTAAAATATTTAGCCAATTTGGTGTTTCCGATCGCAAGTCGGACATCAATGTAGAATCAGAGCAGTAATTTGATCGTTTTTTATTAAGCCTGAAGATGATGAAATGTTGATAAATATTACCAATTCACGGACAAGCAAATTAGATCATTCCTCCGACTTTGACTACAACTACGAGCTTTTGGTAAATTCATCACCCATGGACACGTATTTTACGGAAATATAAGCATGTTTCGTTGCCAAAATGAGTTGATTTTTACTGTTTTACATTTATAAGAAGGACTAGGTTTAACTCCTCTACAAAGCAATATTGCGCTGAAAAACATTATTTTATATATTTTGGAAACGGTTGTAGTAATTGAAGTAAAACGATTCAGCTTTGTTGAGAAATATGCAAAGACAAAGTATGTATCTCGAGTCATGAACGGTATTTTTCGGCAACAAAATTCCCTGCAATTGATGACAAACGGAAAACAAATTACGGATCTCTCAGGGAGAACACATAAGTCATATTATTAATTTTGATTTCGTATAATTCACACCGTAATATACATTTTCATTGTTTGTTTAATTTTCTACAACTTAATCCTGATATGAATGTATCACTAAATAAAGAAAAAAAACATCAACTTAAAGGAAATTTTGTTCTCGTCGTCTTTTATTCTTTGAAAAAATCTATTAGATGAATGTAAAATGCATTAATTTAGGTTTGATTAACAGTACCCCAATCAATAACAATTATCGGAGATAATCCTGTGCAAATAGGTACCCAGGGTGACTAGTTATGTATGCGTTAATGGTCTTCGATAATCGGATGGTTTATACCTATAGTGTCACTGATAAGCCTTATCTCTATACCTTAAAGGGTTAACAGAGTAAATAGTGTGTTTGTGTCAATCAAAACATCGTTGTTTTGTTTGTTACGGCTGTACCTTCAGGAAAATATGCCACGAAAAAACAACATGGACGCCAAATTATTAAAAACAATATATATGCGCGAGTATTCCTCATGTTATCCCCGGGCCAGGGCCACGCAGAATCTTCTGTGCTTGTTTTCTCTATCCAACTAATCTCCTCAAAGAAAGCAGTTACTCCTATTCCAACAATGGTTTCCCCATATCATACAAATATCTTCTCTATATATTTTGAGTTATATTGTCACTGCAAATAATATAAAATATTGGGATTGTCAAATAGTTGTCTTTTGTAATAGGCTAAACCAAAGACAAAGATAACATGTTATCTATGTCTCTGGCTAAACAGTCTTATTTCATGTTGAAATTATGTAAGATGTCCCTGAAAACGTTTTTTGTCTGCCGTCATTATTATTGATATGTATGCATACATCACTCAATCAATTGTTATATTTTCATTCAGCGTGTATTATCGGCCGGCGGCCTTAAAACACTTCGTATTCGTATTCATTTATTTGTGTGTGTATATTAGATTACGTATATAAGTAATATATTGTTGAATATGTATATCGGGCTTATGAGTAAGGATTTATCCTGTCACCAGTGCAATTTACGGACCGATAACAGGGTGCCGTATAACATTTTTGATATCCGGCACTAGATCATGTGGTCCCGACGCGCACCTGTCAGGGACTACTTTTAAGAATGCGTCTGTCCGATATCGATAGACCTATCGATTTCGTTCTCCGATTATTGCCGGTCACATTTGTAGAACAAAAGTATTAAACCTTATATTACGAGTATCAGTTCTTTCTTATTTCCAATTTCAGATGAAACTATCGGCAGATACGATATAGGCCTAATAAACGGCCTTATATATCAAGGAGCTAGTAGCTCCGATAAAAATTAAGAATACGTTTGTTTACATTCGATTTAAAGAGCGTTTGAGGTACACAGACCGTATCAACTGTCGTCTGAACTGTCAAAGAACTGTCATACGATAATAAAAGTTCCCAAAACATCATAATGAGTGACCATATGAGCCAGGCGACTTGAATTACTGTGGGATGAGGTATTTAATCCCTCAAACGACCTGTTGACAGAAACCACCAGTGAAGAGTTCAAAACGCAGTATGGGATTAATGTAGATGCACTTTTTGATGAATTTATAGAATCGGACAATGTTGAGAGCACAGTTTTAAGGCCCACTACAGTAAATACTCCAGAAAAACATGGAGCTGATCCCCATACAAAGGAATTCATATACCTAACAACGTCTGATGTTGAGATGTTTATTGCAAATGAAGAAAATGCTATCACAGTGAAGAAAACTTTGTGTGATGTTTCAAAATCTGAGCGTTTCTTGAAAAATAAAGGGGAGAAAAGTGAAATTCACCATGTTGAGCCTGATCAACTAGACGAGCATTTGACAAACTTTGTGTTATCTGTAAGGAAATCAAACAGAGTAGAGTACGAACCATCCTCCCTTAGAAATATCGTTTCGAGCATAGACAGAACTAAAAAGGAGTAAATACACTGCAACATTTTTTGGAGACGCTTCAAACACATTTCAACTTACAAGAGATGCACTTCAAGCAAAGCTTAAGTCCTTGAAGAGATTAGGGAAAGGCAATAAGCCAAAGACCAGCAACAGGAAAGTCCCTAATAAACACCCTGTGGTTTAACAATTGTGTCATGTTTGGTCTTCGTGGTACACGAGAGAACTACACGGTCACCTTAAGGTATAAATGATCTTTCTCTTTTTTTTTCATAACAAAGGGTTTAAAATATCAACATAGTACCAAAGAATGGGAAAAATATTACATCTAAAATAAGTAGACTTGTATAAAGTTTTTTGAGAGCAAAGTTACCATATTGTCATAGTGTTCACAGTTTTTAAACACATAATAAAATATATATTTCTAAGAGCAATAATGCTGTAACTAATACACTTACATGGTTTTTCAGTGATTTCAAGAATATTTCAAATCCCTTGATCAGCAATATATTTAAATAAGTTTGCTCCAAAAAATCAAATCGACCTAAATGTGAGGTATTGAAACTTGATCACAACACATGAACATCTTTAATTGCCATGCAAGTGCTTGCTTCCACCGAGATTTGAACTCGGAATTCCTCCAAAATAGGTTAATTTAAGAGGTGTTTTGCCATTTAAACTATAAGAGCTTTTAATCTGCTGGCAATGTCAGATTGAACATGAATTAAATATTGTTCTAAAGCAAATTTTTATTTTCTCAAAATGACCCCATCGTCAACCATCACATCTTCAGATATGCCCATTTCATCCATGAATGTCTCTGAATCAGAAGGTGCTATTGCCAGCAATGTAGAGGTTATAAATGACACTCATCAACCCGAGACTGCGAGAGCGTAAATCAAGCTCATAATCCTGTCCAAATACATGTACCAACCGGTTCTGAACCGACTTATCTGTCATCTATCTATCTATCTCATGGTACTGTTCTCGCTCCATTGGAGCATTATGACAGGTTAGGTGGTCGCAAAATTGCATCAATCAAGCGCAAGATTTAAAAGAAAATAAAGGGAAGGAATTTAACTTCCCAGTTTTATACAGATTAAAAACTTGAGAGATATGCTGTTACAAACTATTTACAAGAAGTTGTGGTCTGCTACTATTACTTTTAGTAGAAGACGCTGTATTTCATATTTTAGATTTAAAGTCGAGCACTGTTTCAGCAGAAACAGCACTGACAGGCAAACGGTTCCAAAGTTGTATTGTCAGTGGAAAGAAGGAATTTTTCAGTGTTTCTGAATATGCATTAGGTCTGTGATACTGGTGAGGGTGATTGGTAGAAAAACGTGTTGATCTGGGATGTGGTTACTTATGTAGATAGTCGTCCTTGTCAATTATCACCAGACCCACATGTTTCTTAAAGAAAAAGATGAGGCTAGAACGCTGTGTACGTTCTGCTAATGTTGGCCATGAAAGATCTTGGAGCATTTCACCAACATGGCTCTGGTTCCTCCACCTCCTACTTCACCATCTAGCTGCTATCCGCTGGACCCGTTCTACTTTATATCTGTCTGATGCAGTATGTGGGTCCCATATGATTGACGCAAACTCTAGTTGTAATCTTACCAAAGTTTTGTAGGCGATGACCCTTGTTTATTTTGGAGCAAAAGCTAAGTTGCGTCTAAGAAAACCAAGGGTTTTTGTAGCTTTGGATGCTATATTGTTTACATGGGAACTCCAGGATAGGTTTTCTGTGAATGTCAGGCCCAGGTACTTTGCAGAGGACACAGTTTCCAGAATATGATTATGCAGTGTATAATCATGCAAGATTCTTCTAGATGGGAGGTTACTGGAGACCCTAAGGGAATGACATTTTGAGGCGTTGAATTTCATGAGCCATATTTCCTCCCATCTACTTCTATACAAAACGCAGTCATCCGCAAAAAGACGGACGGATGAGGATATGTCGTCTGGTAAATCATTTATATAAAGTAAAAACAAGACAGGTCCAAGAACTGAGCCCTGGGGAAATCCAGAGATTACATCTGCAGAGTCGGAGGATATTTCATCAAGTACCACTTTCTGGGTTCTGTTTGAAAGAAAAGAGCGGATCCAAGAGTTGTTAAGACCTCTGATGCCGTAATAATCAAGTTTATACAGAAGTCTATTGTGAGGGACCTTGTCAAACGCTTTGGCAAAGTCCATCACAACGACATCTGTCTGTCTGAGTTTACCGCTATGAGCCCTGTCTGAATTGGTGGCTAGGTCATGGAAAAATTGCACTAGCTGGGATTCACATGACCTGCGACTTCTGAAGCCATGCTGAGAATCCACAAGGATTTTGTTAGCCTCAATATGTCTCATCATTTTACTGACCAGTATATGTTCAAGGGACTTGCAGCAAAGGCAAGTTAGAGAGACAGGCCGGTAGTTGGCTGGGTTGTACTTTTCACCGCTTTTATATATTGGTACAACATTGGCTAGCCGCCAGTCGTCAGGAACTGTACCCTCAAGAAGTGATTTATTAAAAATGATAGACAATATTGGGCTAACTTCCCTGCGGCACTCGTGTAGTATCCTCGCACCTTTATTGTCAGGGCCTGAAGCTTTGTGTGGATTAAGTTTACTTAATAGCTTTTCGATTCCATTAGCATCAACCTCAATGTTATCCATACTTGGGTATGGGCTTGTCAAAAATACTTGAGACATAGTGCCAGTAAGCATCCCTGATTGATTTCTGGACAAAGTTTCTAAAGCACATATATCTGGCTTTCAATTGGGGATCATTTGAGTGTCGTGCTCGATGGTAAAGTTTCTGCCGTTTGTGGATTTGTCTCCTAATGTCTGTTGTAATCCAGGGACAACTTTATTTTGGTTTGGACATTTTAGACGGGATATATTTGTCTATAGCTTTTATGAGGTTGATCTTAAAAGTTGTCCATAGTTCATCAACTGGTCTGTCGGAATGAGGAAGGAACATGTCACCCATTTCACTGATGGACTCTCGAAGACCATCCATATCAGCCCTTTTATAGAGAAGTATCTTGCGGGGTGATTGTTTGGTTCGTTTGGCCTTGATATCATATTCTAGGAAGATTACATCATGATCTCCATTACCAATTAGGTGGCATGCCTCTAACCCTTGCAACAGGGGCAGGATTGTTAGTTAATAAAATGTCTAACGTTCTGTCATGTCTGGTTGGGAAGGAAACAACCTGTGATAGACTATGATCAGTGGCAATGTCTATGAGTTGGCGTAGGAATAATCGGCAGAGCAGCCCCTCGTGGAATACACATTTTTTCCCAGTCAATATCGCCGCAGTTGAAGTCTCCTCCAACAAGCACATTGGTGTTTTTATCCAATCTCACTTCACAAATGAACGCACTTTTCTCTGGAGCAACGCTTTATATTGGACAGTGCAATGTGTATATGAAGTGAATTATTATTTATTCAAAGCAATTTTAAAAAACTTCCCTTGTTTCCTGGTGTTTTTGTAGTAAATATTGATTAAAATCCACAACCCACATGCACTGTTGTCATTTTACCGAAAGTCGGCGATGTCAAGGTCAGAGAGTGCTTCGCCTCAATGTATTTCTGTTATGCTGTTTATTAAATACAAATTGTCACTTGATTTGTTGAAACAATACAAAAATATTATTATGAATCATCTGTATTAGTTGTAGTTTTGTTTGTTTTTGTTGCAGCAGATAGTGTAGTGGAACTACTTTTTACGCGTACATTCCTGGGAAATGACGTTTCTAGGTCATTTAAAGGGGAACTCACAGAGAGAAAAAAACTACGATTAAAGGAGAACTAAATTTGTTTTAGTTTCCAATATAAAATATGGTTCGCGTAACAGATGTACACACAAACACGGTTTGCCAAAAATAGTAACATTTTTAAGGTGAAGGTCGTTTAGAAACGAGGCTTGCGAGTAATCAAACCGATTCCGACGTACTACACAGTAACAAAATGATCTGTGTCTCCTAGATACAGGTTTCGGACACCTTTCGGTGCCGAGATTTCAATGAATTTTGATGTCCTGTCTCAAGAGGGTTTCAAGTTTTAGCATTTGGCAGCGCTTTATATATTTTTATCTGTGTTAATACTAACCCATTACCCCCATTATACCACACGTTACCACACCTCTCACAAATGACTTTAAAAACCACAGCGGCAAAATGCAGAATAACTCCATTTGTTACAATGGTTTGTAACTTATATTAGAGGGGAAATGTTGCTTCTTAAATATTAATTGCTCTTGCATATGAAGTTAAATAATTCACAAATCCCCATATGGGACAATGGGTTAATCCAAGATAGTAGTATCTTCTTTGATATGAAACTAGTACATAATTGAAGGAATAAAACAGTTTCAGTGGCAAATTTAAAAAAAAAGTTTTGTTCATGTTGATGATACATTGTACATAAGAAGATGACCTTAGAAATTATTTTTTTAAAATAGAGAAAATGCTCATAAAGATTCTATCAAATACCGCAAACAAATCGGATTTTCATATTTTTTTTAATTATTGTCTCTTATTACTAGTTGGATCTGCCCGAAATCAAATTGGAAGGAAAGAGTTAATGAAAGTTGTGACCTTTTTCCGAATTTTTCTTTATTGCTCCTTGGTCACATAAGTATTTAGTCCTTATTACATAGGCTATTTCCAGTTCACCATTCACCATATTTGTTTTACATCGATTGTGAAGGAAGCTTAAACTTGTTCAAAGCCACTCTCGATGACTGCTTCCTGGATACTAAACCAGTTATCGCGCAGCTTTTGTGGGTTAGTCCCACCTTATTTTCACATCGCCTTATAGGGATTCGAACCCTGGACACTCGGTATAATAGCCCAACGGTCTACCACTGCACCAATGTCGCCCACATTTCGAATTAAAAAAGACAGAACGAACTAATATGGGGAATACACCTGATTGGAACTGTCTTTTGATGATTCTGAACGACCTCAATTGCCTTATTATTTATAAGTCAATCAGCTGGACAAAATGAGCAACCTACTCATCATCTATATTGAATCATTTATTTGCCTGTGCCATGCCATAAGGCTCTAAATATTCCAGAAGAATGTGTAGGTAATTGGTTTGTCAGAATCACTTCCATTGAATATATATATGATAGCAGAAAGCTTCTGAGTTTGGAGCAAATGTTTTAAAAAATCGGCAATGTTGTGATGTTTGTCAACAAACCAGTCTGGTGCTTGGATGAAGGCGGTCTTTCGGGTTTCATTTGAAAAGTCCAGAAAATTCAATTGTTGCCCAAGGAATTGGTAGTTTTCTATACTAGTAGAGTTTAAGTAAAATTTCGTACATTATAAATCTACCTGCAGAATTCTTTTTGAACAAACAAATGTAAAGCCACATGAGAGTCAGTGGAAATTCTTTCTTTGTAAGAACAAAATTTGATGAAACTAAGGGACTGTGTGATAAACTCAAATTCGGTGAACATGTCTTTAGAAGTAAGAAGCTCTTTTGGACTAAATGTGGCCCTAAATGCACGACCAGTCGTCTTATAAATATCAGTAGTGAAAACTACGACGTGTCATGGTACAATAATTAATGCTACTCGTACAACGTTATTTTGGATGAAAGATAAAGAAAAAGACCTGTTTTATGATAAAGAAAATATCAAATTCTATAACTGTCTATATCATTTCTTTATTTCTTGGGTGTTATAGAAGAAATCTTTCGTAGAACAACCCCTTTACGCAATGCAATTACAGTGGACGTTTGTCACCTGACGTTTTATTTACTCGCAAAACAAGATGGCTGCGAAACCGTGTTTGTGTGTATAGATGGTTGGTGTCTTTGAAAGGGAAAGTTTATCGGGCTCGGCTTCAGAACTTTATCTGATTCGCATTCGGCTCACCGGATAAAATTCCTACGCCTTGCCCGATAAACTTTCCCATTAAAAGACACCAACCATCTATTCTCTATATACATGCAAATGCACGGATACATGTTTTCACGTTTGTATCGTGACTTTGATATCCCCCATTCTAAGTTTTAATTTTAATGCAGCCTTCCTTTATATGTGTGTATATAAGTAATTCAAGTATGTATTGGTTACACTATCATACAAATAGTTTGTCGATATATCTTGAGTTTCATTGTCGTCTGTAATCGAAATATAATATTGGGATAGTCAAATATTTGTCGATTGGTAATGGGTTAAACAATAGTTGCATATGGAAATTATATAACAGGTCTCTGAAAAAAGTCTGCTCGTCAATATTATAGATACACTTTCGTTAGTTTGTATGTATACACCACTCAATTAAGTTTTTATTTTCATGTTATGTGTATTACGGCCGATGTTTCAGTATTCGTGTATGTATGCAACCTATTGTCTGGTCACAAATTACATTCAATGTATGCAATTGCATTTAAAATGGTAAATGTCTGAGTATGCATGCATATCTTAACTTAAGTGTAAAACAGCATATGTTTTTTTTACATTATAATCCTATATGCACCATTCCCTTTTGATTACTCTCCATAAGTTAACTTGTACATATTTACAATATATGATAATATGTTTTTTCTTTCTTAATCTCTTTTTTTTCTTATCCTTTCATTTTCTCTCGTTTCTTTCTCGATTCATGTGATACATATTTTTTCATTGTGCATGTGTTAGTGACCATAAACTGTAATGTTTGTGTCAATAAAATTATTTCTGATTCTGTCTCAAAAATCATGTACAGAACATATACAATATGTAACCAAGGACAACATGTCACATTTAATATCCACATCTTATATTTATTGTATCAATTGACTTACATGTACAGTCACATTTAATGTCCACATCTAATATTTATTGTATCAAATGACATACATGTACATCCACATTTAATATCTATTGTATCATTTGACATGTATGTTTATGTGATTACATAAAATGGACCAAAATGTATCGGCTGTAATCATGTGTTCTTATAAGAACACTTTTCAAAACATACCAAATACAAATGTATATACTTTTTTTAAATGAGGTTCGCCATAACTCCCTGGTGATATTTAAAGCAATACTTGCGCTCATTTACACTTGAACTGTGAAAGTTCTAGAATAATTAAAAAATGAATTAAAGTAAGCAACACGTTCACATGATGATTTCAAAAGAGTAAATACTATAAGATTTGTTTACAATTAGCGACAAAACAAGGTCATCTGAAAAACATTGGGAACCAATAAAACACAAGAAATTCTCCGTTTTGAATGTGCACATTGTAAATATTGGATATATGACATTATGTTAATGTCTCATGTAAACGATGGAGTTTAATTGGTGGGCATCAAATTTGTGAAAATAGCACATTAAAAATAGATAATAAATAGTGCATGTGTTATATTGTCATGATCCTGTGGTTTTTCACCATGTTTCAACATATTCTATATTAATTTATGACTTATATTAATCAGCTATGCACTTTGTTTGAGTGTTAATATTCTTTAAAGAAAGTATCGATATAATAGTCTTGAAGTATTCCGGCGATAATAATCATAATCTTTGAAGGCAATATATTTTGAACCGATTTCAGATTTTGTACAAAGAATAAATATTGCATAACTATTAGATTTCAGAGAAAAATCATATTGTTCTTAAAACTTTAAAAGGTTATTAACATTATTTTATAGTTATCATGCATATTAAGTCCCCAACTTCTTTTTTTCAAGCTTAAAGCTAGTCTAGTCGTTTTAATAAATGTTGTTTTTTTTTTCAAATACGGTTACCATGGAAACTGACATTTTACAAAAGAAAATATTCCTGAACATGTACTTTTTTCATTTTGTTTTCAAGAATAAATGTTACATACTGGAAAATATGAAAATCCAATGAAAGTTTTTTTTTAAAAAAATCTTCATTTTATTGTAATGTACATGTATATCAATTTTTATTATCTTTTGCAAAATATAAAAATGTAAAAAACAGATTTGGATTAAAAAACTGTTCAAATTGTTAAAATTTAAAGTAATATTTAATTATGAAATAGTGAATGTATGAGTACATGTTTGTTGTGTTTATAAACCTTCCAGGAATAATTTTAGTAGCTCTGAAGATAATATAGACATTTTCAAAGTTTTGCTCAAAAACAGTTACCATGACAACTGTCATTTTACACAAAAACTAACTCGTCGACCTGCAATTATATTTTCATTTTCATGTAGCATTGCTTCTACTGCTGTACTTTTATCATGTTAAATTTGTTCACTACTATTTCTTCATAAATTACTGTGGCTGTTCAAAAGTCGCGAAACTAACAAAATACTTATGAATATTCTGTATATCATATTACCAATGTCTTAATATTATCACTGTTACATATTATAGGATGAATACATACATCATGCAAAAACATCAAGACATACATGTTCTCTTCACCATACAAACACACAAACAAACACTAATTACAAATCGCATAACTCGTCTTCTTTACTAAGGTATAAAAACTCAAACAAAGCATGTCTTCCCATTAACAAAAATGACAACGTATGACATCATCCATCTAGCTTCTCTCAATGTTAATGGGTTAAGAGACAATTTGAAAAAGGAAAGGCTTAATGTTTGGATCAAACAACAATTCAGTGAATGGAACACATACCATTCTATTGGTACAAACTACAGTTGTGGATGTTCAATCTTATTATCAAAGAAATAGCATTTTAAATGTAAACTCCAAGCATTAGATTCAAGCGGGAGATTTATTATCTTTAATATCAATATAAACAATGAAGAGTATACACTTGTTAACATAATCTGGCAAATCGAAGCAACGACTTCTTTAACCTCATTAACAACAATGTGAAAGAATTGCCACCAAGTCTCCTCATAATAGGCGGAGATTTTAATGATAACCTATTCGTAACGACAGCATAACCATAAGCTCCAATGCAAAAAAGTGCCTGTATCAAAATTGTCAAAAATCATGCAATCACAAACACTAAAAGATATATGGAAAATAAGAAACCCAAACAAATATCAGTTTACATGGAAACGTCAAAATTCAACAGAAAAACGCAGAATAGACTCTGGCTTATCCAAGAAAATCTTATGCCTTTAGTATACAGCTGCGACATCAGACCAGCACAAATTAAAAGCACAGATCATTTAGCAATCTCTCTCTAATTTGAACCGATATTTTGAAACTAATGTTCAAGAAAGGCGACCCAGAAAATATAGAAAACTGGCGCCCGGTCTTCTTATTAAACGTCGATTATAAGATAGCAGCGCGTGCCTTAGCAAAACGTTTACAAACAGTTCTTCCTAAATTGATTAACACCGATCAGCAATGTTATTTAAAAACAGATTCATATGTTATAATATAAGACACATACAGGATATAATTGACTCCACCGATGAACTAAATATAGAAGGTGTTCTACTATTCTTAGATTTTAGAAAAGCCTTTTCGATACAGTGGAACGGACGTTTATCTTTGTATTACACCATTATGGTTTCGGAAATTCTTTCATTCAATGGGTTAAAACAATTTACAATAATATTACGGCTAATGTTCTCAACAATGGTTTTATGTCACGAAAATGTATGTTAAGTCGCTCAATAAGACAGGACTGTTCTTTGTCATTTCTCCTATTCATTCTAGTAGCAGAAATTATGTCAACAAAAATAAGAATATGTAATGAAATTAAAGGCATTGAAATCAATAACGGAAACATAACGCAAATGGAAATCACCCAGTTAGCTGATTATACAACTCTCTTCCTCAAAAATTAAAACGAAATTCGAAACCCAATAGATATCATTGACTAATATGGAACCTACTGTGGCCTCAAACTTAATAAATCAAAACCGAGGCTACGCTAATAGGAAGATCAAAAAAGTCAACACAGCATTTAAATATAATAAAATGGACTACATGAATTAAAGCGCTAGGTGATTACTTTGGAATAAATAAAACAATATGCCAAGAAAAGAATTGGGAATCAAAATTAGAAAAAAGCAGACAGCTAATAGACAAATGGAAACTAAGAAATCTCTACTTCCTACGCAAAATTAAAATAATAAAAATATTTCTTTGGAATGGCTTAAGAGAAAAAATTAAACACACGACTCTGATAGATCACAAATATGAAGGCAGAATAGACATGATTGACATAAGAGCTTTTGTTAATGCACTTAAATTCAACAGAATCAAAAGCTTCTTATCAAACCATTCAAACTCAAATTGGCAAGAAATTCCAAAGTTTTATTATGACAAATTCGGCAAAAATCTCTTGATATTTTATAATGATTGCGAATCTATCAATAACCTTCCAAAAACTAAATACAAGCTGCCATCCTTTTATCATCAACTATTAAAAACATGGCTAGAATTTAACAGAACCATATTAAACAATAAGAAATGTAACACTTTGTTCGATATCCGAAAACAAGTCATCTGGGGGAATAAATTCATAAAAAGGTCTTCAAATAAAACTCTGGTATTTCACAGATGGATAGATTCAGATATTCTAATTAAAGATAACATCCTATCTGAAAATGGCACTTTCTGCAAAACAAATGTCCTACAAAATTTAAAAGACAAGAGAAACTGGTTGAGCGAATTCAATATCATAGCATCATCAATTCCAAGCTCATGGAAAGAAATTACCAAGAATAATGCCCCTTTGAAATCAAAAGTAAAAACTTAACTTAAACTGCTGCGATCAAGTACTTTCAACGTAAATGAACTTTCAAATAGATATAATACGTATATGAATAAATCCTTTGAAATACCATTTATTCACTCCTTTTGGAAAACTAGGTTTAATACAAACATCCCCTGGTCATGTGTGTATGATCAATCCATAACAATAGTCCTCATAACAAAATTACAAAATTTAGGTATAAACTTATACACAATATAATCGCAACAAAAGAAAATCTTAAGAAATGGAAAATAGAAAATTCAGATCAATGCAATGTCTGTAAATGCACAGAAACATATGAGTATTTCTTTATCACATTTAAAAAAATAGCAAATACTATTCAAATCTTTAAAAACATATTTATGTCAATGAGATACGGACACAATATCATCAACCTTCAGTCATTCATACTAGGTTACAAAACAAATTTTAAACAACGTGAAAGTACCAATTTCTTATTAAATATAATGTCATTTACACTGTATAAAACATTTCATATGTCAGAAAAACGAACTAAAAGTATAGATGTAATGACTGTTTTTAAAAGAGAATGCCAGGTTGCTTTATCTATATTAGAGGAAAATGTCAAAAAACAAGTCACAAAGCAGATGCTTCAAAAAGTTGGTAACCAGTTCTAATTGATTTGCGTTCGTCAACTTTTTACCGACTTCTCGGTCGGCCAGCTGTTCTCCTATTTATCGCACGTTTTTTCCCTTTCTTTAAACACAGTCTTTTTGCAAATCTATTGTAAATCATAAAAAATCAAATCTCGTATACTCCTTTATCAATTATGTAATACAGATTGACTTAGATCATCTTGCACTAGCAAGGTACCTCGAAATCCCTTCTTCAGCAGATAAACAAAATCCCATCTCTCCTTCTAAATTTCGCTTTCGCTTTAGATCGAGATATAATGGACCACACATTAATGGACATCCGCATATAGACTCATCTCACTGCCCCATACAATAATCAACAAATACACATACACCCACTTCACTGCCCCATACAATAATTAACACATACACATACCACACTGATCCATACACAAATCCACAAATCCACATACACACACCCACTGCACCAAATCATTTATGATCAACTCGGGCAATGATTACTCTACTCGCCTAAAACAAAACAAACAAACGAAACACCATAACTAATAATGATGGCACAATTTGATATTTAGAATACTGTTATCTAATATGTTACTTTTTTCATTTTCGAATTCGCAATAGAATTTTTAATAACATAACATAAATTAACAAAATACTATGAAAGGTTTATTTTTGTATAAAACAGTAGAAAATGTCAGTAACTATTTCAGTATTTCGAGTAAGTATGTCGAAATAACGACTTAATTACCTCGTTTTTTCGACTTACTAACTCGAAATAATGAAATGCTCGCATACATGATTTTGACGAAGTGCGTGTATTACCCACAGTATGAACTTACCTATGACCTTAATTCCCAAGTGTATTTAATGTATTGATTTTTAACGCGACCCACATTTTAACCCGGTATTTGTATTTACTGTGTAACAGATATAATGAGTTGCGAATATTTATGTCCGCTGATTGGAAAATTATACTCATAAAGAAAGTATAGAACCTGCAAAGTCTATCTGAAAAAGAAAACCGTTAAATCTTTTTTCGTTTTGAAATATTCACCTTTACATGATACACCCATGCCTAACTCTCTAGTAACAATGGAATGTACTGTAGATGCGCTAAGCCCAACCTTAAAGCCTCTGTCTCTTATTGTATACCTTCTATTATTCTGAAGCAACTGCCTTATTTCGTCGACTTTACTTGATGTTATACTGGGACGGTCAGATCCCGGGCTGTCAGTACCATCGTGCGAAGAATCTTTTTTGTATACGTTCAACCACTAGAATACGCTGTTTTTACGGAATGCCGCTGTTCATTTACCATCTTCACGGGCTCTGTTCTATGCTTTCGTTGTATACAAAAACTCAGCACGTGACGTTGTATAAGGTATCGCACGTCTTACGGAGTACTTCCGGATCGTAGTACCCAAAAGAAGTCCTATTTAGAAATTTTGAGTTTTAATTTCTGGTGCATAGTTTTGCTAGTAAGAGATGAGCTGTTATAACTCTGATGTGTTTCCTGTATAGACTATAGTCCTGCATTGCTCTCAAAGGTTGTTTTGATTTACTTTAGCAGGACTAATTGTTTGGGATGTATGAACACAAATGCCGGTACTTCGGGTAGATTTGACAGCTTGTGTACTGATTTTCGGACGGTATTAGTTCACTTTGCTCCGTAAAGAAAGTGAGACGATTGAGGGGTCGATTTTATAACGGTTTCTGAGGGTTTAATGGTTCAACTTGATATTTCTATATATAGCTAAGCGTAGAAAACAAAATTCACTCAGTAGAGTCTTGAAAATGGCTGTTTTAATTTTGGAGTCAATGAAATTTCAAGACCTCAAAAGTAACAGGTGTATGACCATTGGCTATGGCAAAAGAGCACAGAAGCGTCATGTAAAATTTGAGTAAATGTTAACTTGATGAACATTTCCTGTTCACTCTCCTAAAGGATATATATGTTACAAATTGCAAAATTTGTACCGATCAACGTTATCTGTTTTATCATTGTTAATACAAATGGATGCAGGATGTTCCATGGGCAAAACAGGCGCATAACTGCTAAACACTAAAAGCAGAGTTTTGAAACTTGGTCGGAAAACTTTCACAATAACCCTGAATACTTTTATGATGTTTAAGTTTGAATCAGTTTATCTGAACACCGTGTTATGAGATACATCATGGTGTTATTTAGACCCCCATGTAAGTAGTGGCAAGGTTCTGGCTAGTATTGCGGCACTTCATTTTACTACGATATTGTAACAACAATGAGCATATCATCAAAACATCTCATGAACTAGACGAGTCCCTATATGTAAAGTTTGTGTGTATTACAATCAATATCAACCGGATCCTTGTTAAAGTTATGTTTCCATAGTCATCGCGAAGGCTTATGGTCGGAGTCAATTCTGGTACCATGCGAACTCTGCATATAACACTCACTAAGAATTGTGTCCCTTATTTGCTTACTGTGGGCACTTAATATGACGAAATGACATGCGATCTTAAATCCTTAATAGTTAAACAAATGTTGAAGTTAATTTGGGGAAGATATTCACTATGGTTTAACATTGGTTAGCACTGGAATATTCTGTTTGATGTTTCTGTTGTCCATTTGGCACAAATGACAGAATTGCAACATTTCGATTCTCAGAAAAGAGATAAATCATAATAATTCAAACTTTTCTAGCGGTAAATAGTCAAAAAGGGGCGTAATTCAGACCCATTAAAACACATTATTTATCGCTGGAGTCAATGGGAACGCGAAACCTCAAAAGTCACAGGTGTGTGACCACATACAGTTTATGACGTCATCAAAGTGTGACGTAATTCATCTCGAGCGCGTCAATAACACAGTCGGCCGGAGTAGGCTAGACAGTACGTCACGCAGACCAAACGATCCGTGTTAAAAACATCGGGAAACTTGTATTTACATGCAGCATAGAGTTTAAAGGAGCTCGCTTTTAACGGTATCTCTTTATTTGTTGTGTTTGATGCGCTTCTGAAATTGTGTTATTGTTTTCTTAACCTTTTGCAGAAAGTCTTTGGCTGGCTGGCTAAAGTGTAATTTGCCATAAATATCTTACGACACAAACGTGCGTCAGTCCTAAACAACAGGTCCTGTTAGTTCAATACACCTATTGAGAAAAGCATTATTGCAATGTAATTGAAATCGCCTCTCAGAAACACTTTCAATGACGTGTGAAATGATACTATTGTATTCCAATTTTATCTAAAATGCTATCCATGTATATCAGCTTTTACTTGAAATATATGAACATAGATTCACCAAGTTGTTTGGTAAACCGGTCGATTTATCAAGTTTTTGTAAGTTTATCTATGTTTGATGGCGATACGGGGCGACTTTTATCATTTATAAGTTGATTCTAACAATGTTAAAGCATAGCCCGTCACTTACAAATACCATTCTGAATGGTTTACTGATGGTTTAATACAGGTCTCAAATTTAGCTTTGCAATGATTATAACGTGCCAGAGAACGGAATGTACAATACTGTATTGTATTCTTTATAGATAAATAGTTTGATATCCGCCTAGTTTAGTTGTATTATGGCAGTAAATAAGTATGTTATGCCTTTATGTTTTCAGTCCAAACAAGTACAGACGGCCAGAGATCTGTGAAGGGATCATTGAAGACCAGCATTGTTGAATCAGGTAAGAAATCGGTTTCGACATCGCTACAGACTATCTCTGCTAGACTGTTGAAAGCTGAAAGTTCCAAGGCTTGGTTTGGAATTTTGATTGAAATTAATTATAATTAATCGAAGTGCTGCTCCATTTCAATGGAATGTAGAAATAATAAAATACGGACGGGGAGATGACGCACATGATAACGGAAAACAGTAAGGAGCTTGGAAAGAATAGTGTGTCTGAATTTCATGAAGTATCCAATCTATGCAAAACGCAGATATGCTCATTAACCATACTGTTTAACTAATAAACAGGTTAAATCAATTACTCGAAGTTATCCTTTAACAAAACAAATAGTTGATTTTACATAATAAGTTAGTTTTAAGTAGTAAAAAATGAAAATGTTGATAAAATAGACTACCCCAACTGGTAAAGTAGGATTTGTCTTCATTTAAATGTATGCAGATTCGGCCATAGCTTAAAATGGAGCTGCGCAAGTGTGTTGCTGCAATAAAAATCGATTTAGAGCAACTATGTGTGATTTCACAGAAAAGAAATAACCGATCTTCTTTACTTGTGTCTTTCTTCATTTCAGTTACCAAGAATTGGATTTGAAAGTGACAGAGACACGGTGATATCGGGTTATATATTTTCCAGTCAGGTAATGATATCTTGGTCTGAAACTATTCTCGTCCCTTCAAATTAAGTATCTCAGAGCTGTTAAGAACATAATCAGACAATCTGATTTGTTATTTATTTTTTATTTTAAACTTTAAATCTATGTTAAACATCGATTATAACGGAAGTTTAAATGTTATTGAATTAACGATGATTGCTTCATTGATAGTTAGCCAGTACTCGCGAAAATTTGTATTTTCACCTCGCCACTAAAGGGGATCAAACCCAGTATCATCAGTACCAAGGGCAGACGCTCTACCAATGCATTACTAGACATCAGATTCTAATTACTTTATTATTAGATCAATTATATCGATCTGTTTGATTTGAATGGACATTGCCTACGTATTCATGGATTCAGTTAATAAGCTTGTTGAACCATGCATCTTGTTTTACCATATTGTTACAGTACGAGAAAACAATGGCAGAAAAACGAAAATTCCAAGAAGAGTCCGATGTGTCATCCGAGGACGAATTCTTCGATAGCTCAGAAAAAGAACATTCTAGCCTGTACTCGAACGAATCATCATCCGAGGACGAATCAGTCGATAGCTCAGAAGAAGAACATTCTAGCACGTACTCGGATAGAGGGCGATTACGTTTTGACGAGATTTCCGAGGAGGATCTTAGCTCGGAGGCCCCTAAACGTCTGAAGACTGACATAAACAAACCATTGTGTGACCCTTGTCTTCTTGATAAATTGATCAGAGTCGTCGCTTCATATATGTGTTATGTTTGTGGAAAACATTACTGTAACTATTGTTTTAGTGTGCATGACAAATCTCACGGCTTTATATGTTTGGAGAGTGAGAGTGAAAAGTTAGATGGTGAGATAGCTGAGTATGTGAGATTTATGATGAACGAGAGCGATGATGAGAGCGAGAAGAAGTTATTTGAAGATGATGTTTGTGTGTGTGATTATGTGGACACAAAACATGGATTAGATAAGGATAAGGATTATTATATTAATGGATTAACCGGATACGCGAATAAATGGTGGGTAGCCTGTGATTATTATAAAGAGTGTATTAAAGTCTTTAGTTTAGGGTCTAACGTGCTACAACGTTATATAAGGCTTGGCTCTCAACCTAATGATGTTACGGAAATAATAGTTGAAAACAAAAAGACTGAACAGGACTCAGCGTCCTGCAGTGAGACTACTATTTCCGAAACAGACAATAAACCGGATAGAAAACATTTGTTGGCAGTCACGTTACCAGGGGAACGTCATATATTGATTATAGATTTGGGTAAAAACCCGGCCGTTATACATAGTAAAATCAAAACGGAGAAACATTGTTTTGGTATAGATTTTTATGACGACAATATCTATATCGCCTGTTGGGAACCTCTTCGCGAACCTCCCCGTTCTGTATATATATTGTCTGTAGAAGGAGTCACGTTAAAAACATTCCAGACTGATTTCTCCCGGTATTGGTTTTCTTACTTAACTGTTCTAAACGGGAATATTTACATGACACATCCCCTTAACCACAGAGTCGTTTGTTACAATGATGAGGGGCGAGTTCTGCACGAAATTAGAATTGACGGGTCATTGCTTCTCGGTATTTGTGTTGACCGGAGTGAAGATAAAGTTTATGTTAGTTCACTCGGGCACAACAAAGTGTACGAACTGGAGTCTGATCTGAGTCGATATAAACCAGTCTTAGATCAGACAACACGTTATATGGAGAAACCCCAGGCGATTTGTTTCTACAGTGATAAACTGTACGTCGGCCATTTCCAACAGTCAGAGTCATGGTCTCATGTTACTGTGGTCCGACTTCTGTAACCTCACCCTTCCATCTCCCCCTCTAGTATAGTAACATCATATAACCTTACACCAATGGTCACACATCATGTCGACAGTCATAGTATGTTCTTTTGTTGCCATGGTTACCGTTTATTGCAGAACTTGAATGTGTTGTTATCCAATTGTGTGTACATAGAAGGTTAAAAATGTTGATAGGTCTACCCCATTTTTTTTTTATTTTTTTTGTAAAATAATTAACAGATTCACGATCGATTTAAAGCTTTTATTAAGTATGTGTCGTAAACGTTCTTCTTTTAAGTTGTCAACAACTATCTCCGTTTTTACATGATTGTTTAATGTCATTTCCAACATTTTATAAATAGCTCCTCATGGCAATTCATTTTATATAAACTTGATGGCGAATCATTGATAATACTATTTAATTGATCTAAAGGCATACATTTCAAAATATATAATCAATATTTGATACGTGACTGCAAATCGATATCATGCTGGCTGGCCATGTCGAATACAAATGTATTTTATCCGGTAAACACTGTTACAGCAGTGCTACTGCTAATTGCTCTCCATGAATCTCCATTGCTGTCATTTAAGAATAATTGCAGACTACCTGTCAATTTAATTTTATAATTTGATTATTCTACTTCAACTCTCAGATATTGTAACTAGTTTATGCCTTGGTAGTTCCAACATCTGAGTATTACTATTATATAACAACTTTTGATAATTCATGTTTTGTGTACATGTGTGTCAGAGAGACGGGACGTTTTTATGTGTGCGTGTGGATGTGTGGTATAAGGTGTTGGTTTCCAAGTGTGTGGACATAGCTTACTTACAGTTCTCCGCCATAAGTATTCGTAAAAATCAAATGGCGTACATGTCAGAATCGGGTAAGGGTCCAAGCCAGCCATTCGATGTTAAAATCAAGTACACTGACGTCATATTGTAAACATGATTACGTCACTTGGCCATAATTATGACGTCATTCGCCATTCGGGGAATCCTGCAGGTCTAGTTTGAGTTCGATTTTTTTTCGCAAACACATTTGAAAATATTCACGATCGCTTTTAACATTTTATCAATTATGAAGCTTAAACGTTCTTGTTCTTTTAAATCAATATGCATACATTTTATTCTCTATAATCCAGGCCAGCTATAATCAATAAATATGATACGTGACTTCAGATCGATATCATGCCGGCTGGCCATGTCGAGGACAAATATTATCTATCCGGTTGACAATGTTACACCAGCGTTACTGTTTATTGCTCACCATAAATTGCTATTGCGTGCTGTTCTTTTAGAGTAAATGCAGTCTACCTGTCCATTTATATTTTGATTATTCTACTTAACTCCCCAAATATTGTTACTAGTTTAATCCTTGGTAGTTACAACTTCTAGGTATTATATAACAACTTATGATAATTCATGTTTTGTGTACATGTGTATCATAGAGATGGGACGTTTTTATTTGTGAGTGCGTGTGGGTGGTATAGGGTGACCATGCTTTATTATGTTTGAGTATGGAAAGGTTATGTGTAAGGTTACATAGTTGATAGTCTACATTTCTTTTGTAAAATAATTGATACGGATTCACGATCGCTTTAAAGTTTTTATTAAGTATGAATTGCAAACGTTATTTTTTTATATCAATATGGAATCAAAATCTATATCCGTTTTGACATGATTGTTTGATATCCCTTTCAACATTTTTGAAATATCTTCTCAGGGCAAATCATCTTATATCAGCATGATTGCTTGTCATTAATAATACTATTAAATTTATCTAAAGGCATACATTTTAAATTCTATAGTCAATATTTGATACGTGACTGCAAATCGAAATCATGCTGGCTTGCCAAATCAAGGATAAATGCATTTAATCCGGTAAACAATGTTACATCACTGTTACTGCTTATTGCTCACCATCAATTTCTATTGCATGCTGTCCTTTTACAGTGACTTCAGACAACATGTTCATTTAAAATTCGATTATCATACTTTAACTCTAAGAAATTGTGACTATTTTATGCGTTGGTAGTTAAAATACATGGGTATTATATTACAACTTTTGATAATTCATGTTTTGTGTACATGTGAGAGAGAGAGAGACGGGACGTTTATGTGTATGTTTGGGTGTGTGTGTGTGTCCATGTGTCTGCCAGTGCTTTGTTATGTTCGAGTGTGGTAAGGCTATTTGTAGGTCGTTCGGAGTATTTTTGAATTCTTGCATGATGAGTGTAACACATGAAATAAACAGCATTTGATAATACAGCTTTCTATTTCGTGCGTTCTTATTCCCAATTAGATTCCCAAACACCGTCCGTTGTTACATATATAGAAATAAATCACGTAACCCACATCAGTGTTTTCTTACAACATCATGAAATCGTGTCTTCAAAAAGTGAGAATCTGGATAAGTCTTTGCAAACTGCAGTTCTATCCAATTTGCACTTTTTGCCGTCATTAATTGTCCTATCCCCGTCATTATCTGACCAATTGTCCAAACATCATATCCTGAAAGTGTTGGAATTCACCTTCACCACAATAGAAAGCATGTCCAGTATTCATATCCAGTCCTTTGTGGTTGATATCCGTAAAGACGAAATGTCGGAATTTATTATCACCAAAGTTGGAAACATGACCAGTATATCCATTCCTTTTTGGTTTATATCCGGAAACCATTTTGAGAAATCACCATCAAAGCGAATGTATGTTGATTATAATCTAATGTTGCATATCTCTTTAACTGGTGTGTGTAACCCAATTTGACGGTCGATAAAATAAGTATGAGGATAAAATGATAATTTTTGTTGATATAATGATTATTTTCGATATATATTGATATCGTACTGGTTTTAGTGTTCGTTCTTAAAAATATCACGTTACGAAAAGAAAAAAAAATAGATTTTAAAGTGGGGTACCGTATAGACATAGAAGAAGAACATTTAAATGATTTTATTTCAACCGAAGCATTTACTGTTCATGGTTGACAAAGACTATAACAAAATACATATACACAGATCTCGGCAACTTAGCAACCATGTTTAATACTAAGGATTCCGAAAATGAATAGAAAAAAGAAAAAAAATAGATTTTAAAGTGGGGTACCGTATAGACATAGAAGAAGAACATTTAAATGATTTTATTTCAACCGAAGCATTTACTGTTCATGGTTGACAAAGACTATAACAAAATACATATACACAGATCTCGGCAACTTAGCAACCATGTTTAATACTAAGGATTCCGAAAATGAATATCGTGTACAAACAATACAAAAGTAAACACATCTTCCATCGAACTTTGTGTTTCATTTTATTGAAGTGTGAAATACATTCACGGTACATTTGTAGGCGAAATCGTCAGTAGGCGTAATCTCCGACACCCTCCCTGGTCGTTCATCTTGACTCAAGAAGTGTAAGCAGTACTTTGTTTTATATTAAAGTATTTACGAGAAAGCACCAGAAAGTGGCTGTTATATGTTAATGAAGCGAGAAATGAGTTTTTCAAGACCTTTACAAAATTGATGGACAAATTATTCATAAAGAACACACCAATCGCTCCATAATGTATCCGGCTTGGTTTTGGTCACGCCCCTTTCGAAACATATTTGGTTGGTTATTGTAGTGTTTCATATGAATGATCTCAGGGACACAACCATATCTGCCTTATTCTATTAATAAGTAAGACTTACGCCCCTTTAGTTGAGAATCGGGTATGAAGCTGTTAGAAGGGAATGGATTAGTCAATAAAGTTTAATCCCCGACTTGAACCGTCTCTATTTCATTGACCCCGATTTAGATAAGACCTAATAGTTATCTTCAAGATTACATGTTATCCCTAACTTGAATCGTCTTGATTCTATTGACCCCAATTCAGATGAGACGTAATACTTATCCTCAAGATTACGTTTAATCCCCGACTTGAATCCTCTCTATTTTATTGACCCCGATTTAGATGTGACCTAATAGTAATCTTCAAAATTGAATTTTATCCCCGACTTGAATCGTCTCTATTTTATACAGCAGATTCAGATGAGACCTAATAGTTATCCTCAATATTAGATTTTATCCCCGACTTGAATCCTCTCTATTTTATTGAGTTATACTCAATATTACGGTTTATCCCCGACTAAAAATGTCTCTATTCTATTGACCCCGATTTAGATGAGACCTTAAGTTATTTTCAATATTACGTTTTATCTCCGACTTCAATTTTATTACATTTCGAAATGGTGATCCCGACCTCTTCCAACACGGGATTCAATCTAGTCTGACATTTGCAAAATGCTAAGTCAACAATGGAAACGGAAACATTTCTTAACCATATAGCATAATTTCAAATTCACTCATTCATGCCGATCTGCAACTTAACATGGTAGTGTTCCTTTTTCATATGTTCAAATTAAACACTAGAGGCAGATTTATGTCTTAAGACACACCACTGTCAGATAGATATATGGTCACTTTTGGGAATCGAACCCCTGGTCGTCCAAACCACTGCTATAACCAAACACCACCGCGGATCCCCGGCCAAACCGGTATAGTCAAGTCGGCAGTAGCGAATACAGTCAGACATAGCATTAAGCTGTTTTGAGTTCGATAACCGCGTCTGCCAATAACGTATTCAAAGTAAATGTGACATGATTAATTCGTTTAACACCGAAGATTAATAAATTTTATGTTGGAAACAGATATTTGTTCTTAAATTAGTACATGCCGTTTAGTTAGGAATGATTATACATACGTAAACATCTTCATATTGGCGAAGTCGATTCCCATATGTCGAGAGAAAGTTCAGTTCAGTGCACGCCTGTACTTCCATGATAACTGGAGAAACGAATTGCCGATGACTCTTTTCTGAGTCAGGGGTGGTGGAGTCTGGCTTTGGTTTACTTGTCCGTAAATTCTTTTTCCGCATTTGTACAAATAATGATTATATAATTTCATGTAAAAATTACTTGCCCGTTAAAGCTTCTAGACAACCTGGACAATAGTTTTTGCCACCCCTGGGATAAATCAGCCCTTACGGGCAGTTAAGTTTGAGAGAAACCCGGCGATGTAACTGAAAATAAAATGTTGATGAGATGTCAAAACCCCAATAGGTATCACAAAGCTATTCACCACAGTCCAATCTACTCGGATAGGTAGGTAGTACGTACTCGCATTTAACTCATTAGTTGCCTTTTACAGGTTATCAACATTTGGTGAAGTTGTAGAGGGTCGACCTCTGGTACCATGGATCCCGAGTTCGATCACTGCTAAATGAACATACTGGTACCAGCCCACCAATCGGCGCGAGTATTGGTCATGCATCCAGGCAGCAGTCATCGATCGTCAATCTAGTCAGCTCTTAGTCAAACCAATTTAATGCGATCAGAAAATATTGAGAATTATTATATACTTTCCGGTGGATTACCCTGTAATATCAGTGGATAATCACAGGATATGTTCACTGTTTCAAAGTGTGGGAACATCAGGAACTACTTTCCTTTCCCCATGAGGCACCCCATTTTACAAGTGAATGATAACATAGGTCATAATGTAGAACGTTTATTTATAATCAATAAATCGGGTAGAATACGACTTTTTAGCTGCTTTAATATGTAAAATGAATCAATAGAATGCCATCGAAATTAGTGAAATTTATTCAAAAAAGGCATTCTGAACCCAAACTGTTTTTTTTTTACAAGTATTGCTTAAAATTGGGGAATGATCAAGATGTGCCATGGCATCATGGTAAAGGTTTAGCATTAAATTTTGCTTAGTAATATCCACTTAATAGCTGCTCATTCTCATATTGTTGTGTTTGAGAATAAATCCTGAGCTGTTGCTGTTAAGACAAAAAATGTAAACCAAAAAGATCTTCCCCAACACATTTGGCATTTTCACATAGTTTTACAATGCCAGAGTTACACATAGTTCAAATTGAAATTAACAGCAGGAATTTTTCGATTAGTTAGGAAAGTTTAAAGGCACAAACAAGGAGACGAATGCATATAAAACTGTATCATTTGGTAATCTTTTGGTTAGATTCTAATAGTTATTACCATAAAAAACCCATCAGCACATCTAAACATAAAAATCGTTGTCAAGTTATCTGTCACGTCGAGCATCTATTGTTACTTAATAAATGCAATCACATTATAAATGAATATTTTAATAATTACCTTTGTTGTTATATTGTACTATCTTGTCTTGAGTCTTACAACAACGATGCCAAATATTCGAAGGAATGACACCGTTG
The DNA here is from genome assembly GCA_947846245.1 of Cerastoderma edule. Taxonomy (NCBI): domain Eukaryota; kingdom Metazoa; phylum Mollusca; class Bivalvia; order Cardiida; family Cardiidae; genus Cerastoderma; species Cerastoderma edule. The sequence continues at coordinate 16,329,638 of OX401421.1, forward strand.
ACAGGACAAAACTTTTCGAACTGTAGACTAGATTATCAGTTTGCGCATCATAATCACTTTGTCATTTCAAGAATACTAAATCGAATTTTGCTAGCTTATGAATGGTTTTGTATTTAGTCTGCGAATGCTTCAAAGCAAATTGTCTTCCAAATTTCCAAGACTTTTCATAAAACGACTACGGATTCGGTATCCATATCCAACATGGGCGATCTAACCTAGTTAACCAACTCGGGGGAGATGTTTGCAACACGATACGACCCTTTGAAGCTATTTTAAAGATTTCATATCCTTTGACAGGCATATTCTTAACAAGGTAACGGTATCCCACCCTCAAAAACTAAAGGATACAAGTTTGAGTAATCATTTGCTATTATACTAAACATTTCTCTGCCAAGTTTAACATTTTCAGAAGTTCTTCCACTTTAGTTTTAGTGATATGATTTAGATAACGGTGAACAAGTATTTTACTAGGATAGAACAAATATATGGTGATTATTTTTCTTTCCAATTTGTATACAAGTTGATTGCTGTCTTTATGAGTGTTGATGTTTGTAAATGCAAAATACCTTCCAATTCTTTTGATCTTACACTATTCATTTCAGACATCATCCAGTTCTGATAGTGTGACTGACAGTCCGCTTGTCCGTCGTGGGAAAAGGACAGCTTCCCACAAGACAGTATCACCCAGCACAAGTGCAACTGATAGCCCAATTCGACAAGGTAATTATAAGTTCTGTTTGAAGTAAAATGTCACAGTTTATTAGTAATGTTGCTTTGTAAAGCTAATTACACTTTGAAAGTTCATAAGTGCAAGAAGCACCAGAGTTAAATCACTACCTTATACGTCCCCCACATGTGTAGTCCAAAAGCTCAGCCCAACACTGATTATCCTATTTCTCCTTGTGGTATCCATGACTGATCCAAACTAAAAGCAACAGAAGATGACAAAAAGCATGAAAAAACGACCTTTTTATTGTATGGTGTAGAGAACAGTGACAAAGGATGAATTGCACGTCACAGTATTTTCTAGCCTTTTTTTATAGAAGTTATATGCTTGTCAAAAGGAGTGCCACCTCATTACAAATACAGCAGGATTTAAAGTAAGCTAATAGTGTGCCTTTCTTTTTATATTAGTTTATTGTCTGTCTAAAATATAAGACTTTTGAAACATTATGCTGTTTGAACGACTGATAGTTATGCTTTGCACTTTATTGATGCCTTTTTAGCTTTTTGTTTGTCAGTCCTCTTTTTTTTTGTGAATTCAGTTTCTGGAAGAGGAAGGGGTAGAGGAAAGGGGAAGGGTCCAGTAACACGCAGAGGAAAACACCTATCTACTAGGGACAGTTCACTTTCCGTCATTCAGACAAGGAAAAACAGATTTCGAGTAAGTTTTCAACAAAATTGATATTAATTCACAAAACATGCCATTAATTTCAACTACTATATTTTTATTCTTATGTCGTTTCAATTCAGTCATCGAGAGCGACTTCGAAAAAGTTTCACCAAGCTTTCTTTTCAATCAATATAAAACAAACCAATTAAACCAATAAGCGCAATTGAAAGCATGTACATTAGAAAATGCACCAAGAAGCGTTTTACATTCTCATACTTTTGCACTTACCAATTATTCTCTCAGAGCTTGTTTATATCTATTTCAGGAAGGAATAAAGACGATGTCAAGGGACAAACCTGAAGATGTATTATTGAAAGTCCTTGATGAGAACCCCTCACTCATCCTGGATGTGAGTGAGCCAGTCTCAAGACATGAGGGGGGGGGTAATCATCCACTAGAGGGAAGCCCGTCCCCAGACTGGTGTGTTTGTGGGCGATGTCGGGAAATGCCAACCCAGGCAGAGCGCATCTGCTGTGAGAAGCCACCGAGGGATTGCATCTCACAACTGCCTGTATGTATTGACCATTTCAATCTCAAAGATCTTCTATACTACTCATGTTAAAATAAATGTTATCCCAAATCTTTATTGCACACTAAAGGCTTATGAAAGCAAGATATGGTGTAGACAATTTTCTTTTGAATCAACTGATGATCATATGACTAGAATTGTGGTATTAAATTAATAGAGTACACACAAATTATTTTCCTGTTAAAAATTTCAAACAAGCATTATGATTTGTATATCTATATGGAATTTTAGAAATTACATTGAACATGTCTTTAATTATTTAATCATTATTTTCAGGACTTTGGTGTTCTTGTCCTCCATCCTGCCGTGTTAGCCTTGACACGGCTTCAGAGAAGGGATATTTTACTGTTAGATGCTGCAGATAACGAGGACAGACACAAGGCTAACAGGCATGCCCCCTATAGACAGTTTGTCCTTTTGGCACATGGACGGCTTCGTGTGGGGAAAAGGCGTGTCATACCATCATGCTGTGTTTGGGCAATCAGAGACAAATCCCCAAATCCGTTTTACACCTACGTCGGGTTTGTGCCTGCCCGTCATGTTTAACAATCTTATTTAGTCTTATTTTGTTTTTTACTCATTAATGACTGCATTTCATGTGTTTTGGATAGTTTTCTTTGATAAACTTCAAATAAGTACTTAAAAGAGTAGTATTTATTAAGTTTACATCATAATTTGCAAAAGGAAATAAGTTTAGATATTCCTGCATATCACGAAATATTTTAAACTGAGGATTTTAACAACTGAAATGAACTTAAAACTAGAATTTATTTATTTTGACATGCAGATCTATATAAGCATAAAGGATGCTGAAATAAGTGTTGGTGATTACTGAAAATTTTCATAATCCTTCCTGCGACAGGATTTTAATTATTTTAATCAAAGAAATCCTCAATTTGAAATGTTTTGTGAAATGTAGATTAAGTTTAAATTCAATATTACCATATGATTTTTCTAAGTCTTTAAAACAAAAGCTATTTGTCAATCAATCCATTCTGCCATATCAGAACTTGTTAAATGTAGTATTGATAGCAACCACCGAGATCAAGAAAAAGCTTGAAGAGAAAACTTTTTCCTCTATTAAGTTGTGCGAAAACCATTGTATAAAAGGATATATTGCTCATGACAATGTATCCATTTGTCACAGTGGTATATAAAGTCTTCTAAAGTTGAAGGGACAAACTAAGGTTTGACCGATTAAGCCGATTTGAACACATCATTCTTGCAGAATAGATCCCTGTGCTTGTTGGGAATCATTGTTGATGAACAAATATGGTCAATCAAATACACAAGTTGTATATGCATTGTATTTTCATTTTTTATTAGTAATCAAACTATTCATCAATCATGAATTGAAATAAATGTACAGTTTTGAAACAAAGGTGTTCAACTGACATGCAAATAGACCATTTCACTCGGTTGGGATAGAAACAAGATGATTTGCATCACATATGCATGAACACAAATGTCATTTGGACAAAAAAGTTCATTTTCTCAGGCAACACTTGGTGTTAATGGATTAAAACAGTCTCTTTCTCACATTAAGCATTAAACTGATTTCTAACTTAGTCTTAACAAGTTTTTTCTCATATTTGACATGGACATTTTTTCCCATCCAGGACTCTCACTTTTTTCTGATCCTGGTACGCTTTGTCTGAGCGATGACTGAGGTGGACTGATGCGATTCTGGAGCCAAATACTTAGACAATCTCCTTGGGTCACCTCCTTCGAGCACCATTGGCTTCACCATCCCAACTTTGTCATGGATACGTAGGTTGAACAGCATTGTTGCCATCTCTGCGACATAACCATAAGTCTTAATTTCCTTGACAGAAAAAACTGACCATCTGTTGCTCTTCTTATTGTAACATCTGTGATATCTGAGAAAATGTAAAAAACAGTGGGTTTTTATCTTAACATAGAAAAAAACATGGTTTTATACCAGAAAAATCTATAATATGGAAAAAAAAAATCTCATGATACTGGAATGAAACCATTATGACAAAATTATAAATTGCTCATTTGAAACGATTGATCCTTTTGCCACACTGGTATTTTTAAGTCTTTTTCAGTAAATTTATCAAAGAGAGGTATAATAGAGTAAGAGATTAATGTTTATGATTTGTTTTTATTTTCCCATTTCTGTTGTTTTCAGTTTTGTTTATTTATGGATGATAATATGGGTTAATAGGTTTCAATAAACAAGTCTTTTCAATCACTAAAAGACCTCATAATCAAACCATTTTTCTTTGTTATCATTCATAACTTTCTCCTGGAGACGACATGTTGAAAGTGCTTGGACTTTTATAATAAAAACTCTCTTACATTTAAAGTTATTACAGGACTGTCTGCATGGCTTTTATCCATATCTCATAATATACCTGCACACAAAACACACAGTTGAAAGTCATATGAATAACTTTTACCCGATTTCCCCATCTTTGTTGGTCTTCAGAGGTCTGCTTATGCGATGATTATGGTCAATTGCTGCCAAGAGGTAACGGATGCGGTACACCGGTGGTGAATATGCAAATCTCTTTGCGCAATACATCAGTATCAACTGGTGGAATACCTCTATATCAGCTGTTGTTCTGGAAAAAAATAATTTGAATGATTTCATGCAGGCCTTTCTTCTCGCAAGCATCAGATCAAGAATAAATGAAACAAAAAACATTTTATGTAGAAAAAAATCTACTAATAGTCAATGTTACATAACTTGGTGTAAAAAAGTATATGATGTATTAGTGCCAATACACAAAACAAATCACATGAGAGAGATTGGCCATTAGTAATATGGAAATAGAAATATAATAAATGAAATTGTATAAATATGTTACGATGCAAAGTGAACTTAATATGTGAGTGAAAGTATTCAGGATTATTCCAGATGTTCATGATTTGGAGATTTCTTGTCACAATACATCAATATAGGAATAAAAAACGAGAGAATTCAGGTTTTTGAAACTTCAGCCTTGTTTATAATTCAATGATATACAATTAAAAAAATGTACCTGTAATTCAGATAGTAAGAAATTTTTCCCAAAAATCTCTTGTCTAGAATAACAGCAATCGGGTCGTGCAAGACACCTGCATGGTCTAAAATTGACAACAATGGTTTTTCACTCGATTCAAGTAGGCAGCCATAGATTCCTGTTCCTTGTGACAAGACCCACTCATGCTTATTGGTTATATGATGCAATACCCCACGCCATATACTCTGAAAACAACAACATTACAAATTGTCATAATCATTAGTATGATTCAGAAAGAAAAGGAAAAATATTTGAACACATATTTTAGTCTGAACACATTTCTTATGGTTATTGCAGCATTTACAGATAGTTTGCCAGCATTTCAAGCATATCGCAACATCAAGTAATTTGCAGATAGAGGAGGACGTCTAAGTGCAAGAAGCATGAAGTGGAACCACTGATCTTCCACAAGCAAACATGCAGGCTTACCAAGGAATCTGAATGTGTTGTACAGGTTGTGAACCATGTACAGTAGGCAAGGGAACGTTGAGTTCATGTCTAGATGGCCTTAACCAATTTACCATGGATGGTCCATTATGTAAGAAAATGACATAACACTAAAGATTCTATACAACTGACAAATAAAAGGACTTTGTCTGCCAAATGAGTTATCCACACCTATGCATAATTATACATTTCGTTATTTGCATAAAAAAGGGCAGTTATAAAAAGAAAATAGAATCAGAAGAACTGCAAAACTATTTATAATTCTTACCAAAAATTCTTCATATGAGTTTGCCTCGTTGCAAGCAAACCAGAAGTAGTTCACAATGTATTTCTGCCATGGTATCAACACTTGATTTGCTTTCTTCTTTACAATCTGAAACAAAAGAAAAAAAATTATGAACATAACCTCAACATTATGTAACTATATGGGGCCTATGCGCAACCATTGATTTTTCTCCCAATAAACTGATGATGAATCAACCACTTTAATTTACAAAACATTGAAAACATCCCAATTCTTCTCTCACCGTCAACTGTTCCATTTGATGTTTATGTAACAAATGTATTAATAGAAGCAACATCTTACTTTTCCAAGCCGTTTTCCAAGGTTTTTGGCAGCATGCCATATATCATGAGAGTGTTTGATTTCGGGGTACTTTGTCTCTACAAAACGAAAACAAAACGATATTAGAATGAATTTTGATCATGAATAACCCTTTGATTTTCTATGTAGAGTTTATGTAGTAGACTTGAGACAGGAAAACCCGGGTTTAATTCCTAACAGCGGCTACATATTTCATTGTGGTGTCCCTTCGGGATAAAAATAACTTTCTAGCATAGTACAGAGATAGGTTATCCAAGAAACATGTATGGCTAAACTCCAGAGAGAACCCTGTTCACTTGGAAGATGGATGATTTACTCTTGATTAGCAATCCATGAAATGTTTGTCATCAGTGTATGTGCCCATTTCATACTTGATATGAATACTTTTATACCTAGCCTAGCAAAGAATCATCATTCACGGAATAAAGTTACAACATTTTGTCAATAAATCGATTGTTATAAGCTAAGCTCAAGTACTTGACTTGAATTATTCTTATGTTTTTTTACATCGCCTCCACATTATTTCATTTATGAAATGATTCCCCTTTCTTAATGATAGTGGAAGACCCCACTCAACTGTCTATAAGGAGAGGTCAAGCCGTGTAGAACCAACGGCATTCTCCGAGTCAGTCAGGAGACAACCGCTCTTGAAAAACTCAATCCACACTGGAAATTGACCCCACACCGAGAGGGGTCATGTGGTTTCAAGTTCTGTACTTCAATTAGTTAACGTCTTTTGTCATGGTGATTTTAGATGAATACTGCATAGGTAATATACATACTCATAATTGGCCCATTTCCTAAATGGGCATCGGTGACAATTTCTTCTATTTGGATGTTTTTGTGCGTAGTTCGGTGACAGCCTGTTCAAATCCAAGTTTTTCCATATAAGTTGATTTCCTATCAGTTGATCTTTTATCCAGTGTTTTTAACGTTTATATTTTCTTTGTGTCATATTCCATAAAAGTATATGAGCAGTATTGTGCAGAATGGCCTGGAGAATCATTACGCCCATCACCTAGAAATAAACAGAATTTGCAATGTTGTACGGATGTCAGACAACAAAAAGTACAGTATTTGTAAAAAGTATTAAATCACTTAGGGTTGGTTCCTCATGGTTGAGAAGGTAGAGCTGAGAAACCCATAATTGCTCAGCTCCTCAGTTGTTCTTACCAAAGTGAATCTATGTACTTGGGGTCTATTTAACTCCACCTATGATTAGCAGGAAACAACTCTATGCTCTATGAAGTACTGGCACAGCAAGAGGAAACTCCAAAAACAAATGAAGGAATATGAAACATATTCAAGTGGAGGCTTGCTTTTTTCATCGCCTACTGACTGTTAGTCAAATTTTAATAACATAAACATTATTTTTACTGTTTTAAAATGTTATTGAGTTCAATCCTACTGTTCTAATTAGAATTGATTTCTCTGGTATGAATAACAAAATTCCTCATAGGCTGAAGAGATGACAAATTTTACTGAATCATTGGTGTGATAAACAAACAAAAATCAGAAATTCTGAAAAGAAATTAAAAGAAAAGCTGAAGAGTAAAGAGCTTATTTGATTTTTCAATGGCCTTTCATTTGGTCAATGAGAAAAGAACTAACTCAAAATAAGGCACATCAAACGTTTCGCTTCTTACCCATCACTATTAGCTTTTGGTCTTTAAAGCTGCTTATGACTTCCCTTTGCTGCTTTTCCCAATAGCTATCGACCGTGGGAATCAGGTAGGTTCTCTGCATCTTGTGAAAAGATGTAGTGGAGATGATTTTCAGGTTCATGTGTTTTGTCCATAGTGCCAGCTTTCCGAAGTTGTTACCCGATGTTAGAGTTGGTAGGGCAAACTTCAGGTCACCACCATGAAGCCCCCGGTTCAGTACAGGCTGGGATCACCAACGGTTTAATATATGGCCAGCACCACACACCTTAAATGGAAAATTGCCATAACTATATCACACATTACAGGAATCTAAAACCTTTGAATTAATAAGAATAGGGAGTAAAAACATTTCACAACCACTATCTAGATAGTGATGCACAAGTTCTATTGCATCATACGAGTTACTTTTATGTACTGTCTGAACCATCTGTTTATGAGATTTACATGAGAGTAAATTTTTTTTATGAACAATTGTAGGCCGGCTATTTTTGGGAATGCTCAAGTCTGAAAATATTTACTTGAAGCCTGAATTTGAACATTTTTAATATGAATAAAGCAGGAAAATTTAAAATCTCACAGCCAAATCATGTCCACTACATCTTTTCACAAGATACAGAGAAGTTCCCTGTTGGGGACCTGATGTTTGCCCTATCAACAGTAACATCTGGTAACTTGATTTAAACTTGTTCAGTATGAACAAAGCAGGAAAATCTAAAATCTCAAAGTCTGGAATTAGCATGAGGCTTAAAAATTAGCAGGCCTAATTGGCAATTTGAATGCCTTAATAATGCAGCTCTTTGTCTATCCTTTATAAACTATCTTATGATACTTTACCATGTTGAAATATTATCTCACCCATTTCAAATATAAAGCTGATCCAATGAAACTGTCTTTGATGTTGATGTTTGTTGGATCAGAGCATCCCCTCACTATACATGACACCACGTTAATGCGTGCTAAAGTTATGATCGCTGAGACGTAAACGAAACAGACAGAAGCACCTATCAAGTGAACGCTGTCTGCCTCTTTCCTCAGTGATTGAACACCAGGACTAGGGGGGTTGTCATCCATCAGCTCCTCCTCTTCTTCTTCTTCACCAACTCCAAACGCTTCCTCTTCAAACTCACCACATCATACTTGAGGTTCACTTCATCTGGCCTGAAAAAAATAAACCATTTAGTTCAGATTTCTAAGACCATATACGTAACTGTTGCTAAAATGTATGAACTTTGATAGTTGGCTTTCTATTGTAATTAAGACTAAGAGTTATATCATGTGTATCCCATCATAAAGTAGGTTCACAGACTTTTGTATTCTACATTTGACACCGAATGTTTGAAAGAAAATTCAATCTGGTAGAAAATATATTACTTTGTAAGACATTTTCTCTTGTTTGGATAACCAAACTTTTTTGTTTAGACAATTATAAAACTTTGCATAATTAGTACATGTTCTTTAAATAGATGTTCAGATCAATACCTGACATAATAAAGGTAAATATGCTACAAATGAATATGTGCAGATTAGAAGCCAACACATTTTATAACTAATGGGAAACTGAACTGTAGGAACTTACAATACAGCTTCATAGTTGAAATTTGGCTTATAGTCTGAGTCCTCAATATCCTCATCCTCATCTTCAATGTGTGTAACATCGATGGAAAGGCTGAAAAAGGTTTGACACATTGTTATCGGAAAATCATATTCAATGGGTTCCAAACATATCATGATCTACAAATACTTTTCTCTACTGTACTCATTATATGTCATAAATGAGATAAATGTTTTATATGTTTAACAGATGGGAGAAAAATATTTTTGTTTTAGGTTCAATGTAATAGCTAAAAATATTTGCTTACTTAAAAGGGTCAGTGAATGAGGCAAACTTAGGGTTTGACAGTATCCCATGCCCTTTCTCTCTTCTGCCTGGACCTGTTGAAGAAGACAACTCTTGTCCACTGACATCTGTGCCTGGAGCTGTCAGTGTGGCCTCTTCATCTTCAGCAATGGATGTGATTGCACTGAAATAATAATAGTGAATAGTAATTACATTGTCTAAAAATAATAAGTAAAGATAAAGTTGTCAAATTACTGGGAAATAATGAATCCAAAAATATTTCAACCAGATCTTTATCAAAATAAACATTCGAGCGTGGAAGCCTGAAAGACATATCATCTCGTTAACAGCTGTATGTGAACTACAACTTCAGTCATGCATGGGGAGGAAACCAAGCTTGAAAGATTGATCAGCTTAATAGGATTAATGCAGGGCAAGAAATAACCTAAAACATGTGTTGATATTAATGCTTGATTTCAAATGGAACTTTGTTTATTTCAAATATAACCAATAAAATCGGGTAGCAATGAATTGATCATATAATATTACCTCTCTGTTTCACAGGATACAGAAGAGATTCCCGTTACTTGTGGGTCAAAAACAGATGAACGGGCTTTGCCTGGTGTACTTGTAGTAGCTTTTTCTTTCTGTTTAAACTTTGTTTTTTCACCATGACAACCTGAAATACTGAAAACAAGAATAATGGGATTGGTATTGAGTGTCCCTTTCAAGAAAGTAGAATATTTCTATCAACTACTTTAAGTAAAAAACATTTAGATTTAGGAATTTGATACTGTATGATCATGATGTAAATTTATAAATCAGCTGATCTACCTCTGGTATGCTTAGAGAGTCTGCTACTGGTGCATATGTTTTACCAATGAAATATGTAAATGATTGAATCCAAAATATATTGCAACATATTTAAATTGCACACCAGTTTTTGATCATACTGACTTATCAAAACTTGATGCAAAACAAGGACAAACTATAAATAGATGTTTTGTCGCAAAGCAACTCCTAAATACTCTATGAAAGGTCTTTCCCTAAGTTACATTGTAAGCACCTTTCAGAACTTGAGAATGTTTTCCATATGCATAAATAAAATATGCAACTTCAAAATAATGCCTTATAGTTTCTCAAGGTGAAGATACATTTACAATGTCTTCGGATCCACCAGTGCATTGTGTGCAAAAATCCGGATGTTTACATATCAATCGAGGCTGAGTAGCACATGCCAAATCGAAATAAAAGCAGATTCCTTCTTAAAAAATGTTGAAAAGTCAACAATCTACTACATCAAAAGAGGAAATTGTTGAAGAATTGTAGGATTTGCGGTGGTGTAATGGCTAGCGTTGGGGACTAGAGGACGGTCATCCCGGGTTCGATCCCCGAAGGCGACCAATTTTTTCACCTAGGAGTGTCCTAGCCTAGTACTGGTATTCATCCAGGGAACATGTACTATAACACTCAAGACTGAGTCCTGTACATTAATGGAAAAACAAATAAAACAGGTGATTAAACCTGTTCCCCCATATGAAAATGTGTGATTGTTCTCAATTCAAAGTAAGAAAAGCTGAGAATGTTTCAAGAAAACAAACTTTTCCATGATGCTGCCAATTGGGTCGAAAGTAGAGACCTTAGTGATCAAAGAAGAAATTGCTTATAATAAGCAATTTACCCTTTTGCTAAAGTGGTTTTATAAAACTTCTGCAACAAATTTGGTAAAATATGGCATGGAGTAAGCAGTCAAGTTTAAAATTAAATTCTATCTGCCATAAAGTCAATTGGGGAGCCAACGTTCAGTTTAAGTTTATGTCATATGTTTTTCGATATCAAAGCTAAGCATAGTCCGAATTTGTAATAAAGTACTAGGAATAAGGCACTTCCATCATTAAGCAATATAACTTGATTTATAACAGACCGATTTTTAAACAAAATATGAAACGAGATAGTTCACATTGCAACAACGATTGTAAGATACTCACTGATCTAGAAGAAAACGGGCAATTTCCTCGTAGGATCGGAATTTCTTCATATTTTGGAAATGGCTCCATCTCAGCACTTCATTCCCAATGGAAATACGACCGAGATTGTACTCTGATTTCGTTTCTTTTTTACGCTTCGTATTTTCTCCTTCGTATAATGCAAGTTTTCTTTTCAAACTTGACGCCATTATTGTTTTGATATGGTTTGGTTTGCCACTTATGACCTGGTCACATGATACACACATTATTGAATGGCCCAATCAAAATGTGTTATCGGCAATTTCCAAATAAGGGAATCGGAGTCTGGTGGAAAAATGTTTGTAAACAAACTGATTGTTGATAAACATGACCGTATTGAAGACAACTGTTTTTCAAGCACGAAATAACCATCTTGAAACGAGTTTATTAAATAGGGTTCCATAGCATTAATAAATTGATTTTTATGACTTTTATGAACACAATAGAAGAAATCTGTGTATTTGTTTAGTTATTTTTTGGTCCTCCTCTCCTTGTATGTGCCTTTAATAAAAGTTGAATTAAAATGTCCTTTCATCAACTGACATACTGAAAAACACCAATCACAACTTAAACAAGAGTAGTTGGAATCTTTTCTTTCTTAAAGTCACAATATTGGTGAAGATATCCCTTGCTGACGCACCAGAAATCACAAATAGTCTTGAAAATCAGTTACTGTTATTTAACTGTAGAACAAAATGTCCCTTTGGATATTATATGGCACTTGTATTTGGGTCCAAGTTGGCTGCAACAATCAATGTACATGTCTCAATCAATGCTGTCTAGGTGGTTTCCCTTGATGAAAGTGTACCTGCAATTAAAAGAAAATAGAAAAAAAATCAAAAATCTTTTTTAACAATATTTGCATACAACAGATACAAGTAACGCATAAATGGCCAGCGTCATGCAAAAAGGGTCACTCGGACATATTTTATCGATTGTAAGTTCTCCATCCCATCATAAAGGTTGTGCATTTTTCAATATGGAAGAAGTTATTTCAGTTAAATTCACCAAAAAATGGCGAAACTATGGTTAATCTCGTAAAGCTGGTATCTACCCTGCAAAAGAGATTTGACATCATAAGGACGACATCTAACTCACGTTTAACTACCGTTCATTAATGGCGTTATAAAGGTAGGGCGTTATTACAATTCAAACATATCATTTATTTTATTAAATATTTTGAAATAAGATAAAGTACAAGATTTAAACAAGTAAACGACGGCATCATTCTTCGTCAACCCTTGGACATGTCTCGTCTTGGTGAGACGGACGAACATATGGCCTAACTGTCTTAAACTGGTATATCTGCCTCTCTCTGGTGAGACCAACAGGTCGTATAATGGCTGGGAAGGCGTCAGTTGGCGCGGCCTTGAGAATCTTGATTCTCATCTCGTGGGTATTGGATGCCTCACACACGAAGACCGCCTCTTTGTCTGCTGCCGTCAATCGGAACGTATGGAATGTTTGTATTCCCTTGACAGCCAGGAAAGACCGACTCAAATACGATTTCCAGTCAAACCTGTGAAATAACAAACATTTTAGCACGAGATATAGCATTTTTTTAGTTAGACTTCTGTATAAATTAAAATCAAGACTTGGATAATACCCCAACATTCTGTGGGTAGGATGAAGCTGAGACTTTTACACAACACGTCGAGTTTTCGAGTTTTTGAAAACAAAATACATGTTCCTAATGTCGGCAAAATATATTATGATGACTGCAATAATATGACCATTCCCAGCTGTGTTCCCCATTTGGTTTCTTGAACGAAACGTGGCGGTTGGTGCAGGCGGGTTTGTCAACAATCTCGGCAAGCTGAGAGAGACTATCACAGTCTAGTCGTATATAGAGTTTTTTTATCCTCCCAAATCCCCCGTCATCCTCCCAAATCCCCCGTCAACGAGGCATCTATAAAAAAAAAAATCGACTTTCATGTATTTTAAAATATTTTATAATTGTGTATACTCGCTGTATGTTTTCGGAAGTATATACCACGCAACCACTCTTTAAGAAATCGAAAACGTAAAAATTGGCATCATTTCTCATGTTTATACTTTCTTTCTTATGAATGTTGATGTTGCTATTTTTAGAAATCACATTTCTAATTGTGTCTTAACTGTGACAAAAAGTACAAAAATGAGCCAAACTAACTTTGTGTGGCCAGGCATCTGCATTTTCAGCTCATTTTGATCTTTGGTTAAGCTATGTTTGATATCAGTTTATAGAATAAAATCTGAAACTATATGTACCGTCTAATGGAGGCATAAACGCTTTCATTGTGCAACATATGTCAATCTATACAATTTTATCAAATGAGATTGTAATTGTTTGCGTAATGAGACATGTACATCTATTTCTTTTTAAACGACATAGGATTGAGTTATAATAAACAGAAATATCTATATTATATAACTATATTTTGGCAAAATAACCAAACAGTGCATGTGTTACCTGCACAATTGTCTGCACTTAAGGTACACTTTTTTTTCACCGAGACCATTTCGTAACAAAAAATCATGTAGCATGCTAATAACGGCATCGGGTCCATGTGTTTTCTTTCCGTCTGGGCCTGAAAGTGAATAAAGGATAAGTTTATACATGCACGCAAGTATAATGACAATGTGATTGTCTTTTAATAATGATGAATTGTATTTTATGAATCAAAGGTAGCTGTAAATGGTTTAGCAATTAGAATTTAGCAGTTAGAAGCTTACCATTGAACAATAACACAGTATTTTGCAATAACTAGTTCCTATCTTAAAATCTAGTAAATAACTTTGATGATATCTAGGGCATACTGCAACATTTAGTTAATACACGAAGCAAAACCTTTTTGTTCAGTTTATCGTCACTTGAAGGCCTATGAAAGGAGATGAATGCTATATCAGACAACATTATCTTTTATACTTCTGGCAAAATTATAAGTAATCACAAAAACAAACAATCCGTAAAACATCAGTTTGATAAAATGCATGAATGATTAAGAGATTATGCATTTCCGTAAATTTTCCTTATCTCTAACGTCCCTTGGCTAAAATCTTGATGTAAGCTCATTTTGATGATGTAGTTAGATCTACAATCAACACAGTTGTATACAAAGAAAACGATATAAGTTCCTTAAGTAATCTGTCACATCGAGCATCTAGGTAACTTTATCTTTTGGATTGTCTGTTTCTACACCTTTAATTTGGTCACGTAAAAAAGCAAAATCTTTTGAACTGACCAATCAGTATTTGTTAACAGGAATTTCCGAATAAGGGAATCGGAATTTTCCAAAAAATGTTAACAAGCTGATTGTTGATAAACATGATTGAATTGTAGACCTATATAGTTCAAGCAAGAAATAACTAAGTAATTCAAGTTTATAAAATAAGGTCTAACAGCATTCATTATCTAACCTTAACGACATTTTTGAACACATCAAAGAATTTCATATATTATTTTAGCTTATATTTTGTACTCTTATCCTTTCATGGTCATTTAATCAAAACTCTTTCCAACAACAGCAAGCTTTATGAAGCTTAAAGAAACCCCATTAACACGACATGAGCAGAACCACAAACCATATGTTTAGAAACAAAAGCTTCAAACTCGACAAATCAATATCAAATCAATAACAAATATGACACAGTATGTAAACGATTTGAACATTTGTATACCTGTATACTTTGCAGGTGGTTTGAAATCTTGGAAAAATGGTCTTTCCCCAAGTTCCTGCCAAAGCGTGTTGAGCTCATTCTTTAGGGGGACACTGTAGGATCCGGGCACTACTTGTTTAATAAAATGGCTGACTTATTAAAGATCCAAACTCATATTTATTAAAAGTTATTATGACAAAATCAGTTGTATATTTGGTTAAGCATGTCATTTTGATCTGAATTATAAATGTGAACCTAGATCAAGTTCATGTCCATTTTTGTGGAAATCCATTTTGCCAATCTGAACACATCAGGTTTATCCAATGAAATGTCTCTGAGATAATAGGGATGCCACATTTTTGTTACTTGCAACACTTACATCATCATACTTTCGTTTCCAAATATAGTTCTTAAATTTGAAATCTAAACAGTCATTTAGTTTGATGAAGAAAACAGTTGTATATATTACAACTTATGATTTCACTATCATGTATGAATTACCAATAAGATATATTATTATTTAAAATGATGCTAAACACTTACATATACATTGAACTACTTTACGTGAATGCTTATAGGAAATGTGTTATAAGCCTAGGATGATTTACCCGAACTATTGTAACCCTACACTTATATTGGTAGTGAATTTCTCAGCTCACGGAAATACCCGTGTAGTTTTGATTTCCATTTTGCTGGCCCATTCTTTGAACTGGACATAACATAAAATCTATGTTAAAAAAATACCTAAAAAAAAAAGATGCCATACCTGGAATGAATCTGGGCATATGTAGACGAAAGTTCTCGAGGTAGGTAGATCCTCTTGCACACTGGCAACACCACACCACCCTCCTTTATAGTGGATACTTGTGTATAAAGTTGAATTCCTGGGGGATTTTGCAGGCAAGCAACATGTTGACTCTGCTTTGTCCAGATGTCAGACATCTTCACAGAGTCAATAAGGGGCACACCGCTTGTGTCCAATCCTGTAAAAGAAAATACTATTAAGTTAATAATTGAGCTAGTGTTCCGCAATATTGCACAAAGAGGAAACAATGGTAGAGTATTGGCCTAGGACACAAATGTGGTCACTGGTGGTTTCAAATCCAGTGAGTAGCAGGATCCAGCTTGTTCCCTTTCATTAATCCAAATTTCCTGCCAGTTCTGGTTTTGTATAGAGGAAGCACTATCAAAAGTGATTTGTCACAGTTATAAGAACTTGTTTTACAATCAATGTAAAACATATATGTTCAAACTAATATTGTTTGCACTAAAATACTTAGTTTATTATACATAAATGAAATATTTTCACTGTTTTTATTTTTGTATTAACCCTTGAACAATAACAAGTTTAATTGTGTTGAAGGAAAGTGTAGAAGCCAGTGTGAGAAAGGAATTTGCGAAAAGAATTGGGAATTAAAAATCGAGCAATAGTTTCTTATTCAAGAAGATCGAGATTTTCTTAATTTTGCATACCAAAATGATCCTAAAAGAGTCAAAGAATTCATGTAAAACAATCACAAAAAGGCAATGATGCTTGCACAATACCCAAATTCTGTTTCTGTAATGTAATTTGATTTTAAAAATAAATCTACCTTTGTCACCATCAAGTGATGCATTCAGGTCACGAATGAGGGTCATTGTCTCTCTGGTTCCCCTTGTGGCATGTTTGCAGTGCTGCTCAACTTCATATGCAGTAATTCGTTTGATAATGTCTTCATCGGGTAGGTTGGTTACACCTTGTTGAGCAAGTTTGGCTCTCTTAGCCACCATCAGACGACTGTAGTCCTGATCATCAATGGTGAAGATACAGCGACTTAACTTCGCCATGAAGGGGCCATATAATTGGTGCTTGTCTGTGGAGCAACCATTAGGAAACCGCCTGATGAAATGCCATGAATCAAGTTTGAAAAACATGTTTGAAAATATATAGCAAGTGTTTAATAACACACATATATAATGATGTTAGGTGATTGGCAATTGTGTCTAGAAATCATTTTATCCTGTATCGAGAGCCTTTTTCCGACAAGGTGCTGTATAACATAACTGATACCGGCAGTAACCATACAGCATGCAAATAGTCATGCACAGTGAAAATTAAAATTTTGTTTGTTTCCATACTTCAATATTTATAATTGTTTCCATACTTCAATATTTATATCAGCTATGCTTCCCTTATAGACCAGGTCTGCTTTTATTAAGGAATGTTCAACCCTGAAAATCATTACTTGAAGCCTCAATTTGAATATCTTCAATATGAAAAAAGAAGGAAAATCTACAATCTCAAGACCTGAAATCAAAACCAGGCCTGTAGACAAAGTCAAGGGCTAGGAAATCTGTGTTAATAGGTCATTTGGTGTACCTGAGCATAAAGTGAAATCCTAATGTATGCACTTTAAACAAGCAAAGAAAACCCACAAGATTGATCTTGTACAAGGTGTATAATTATGTTAAAACTATAATATTGAATGAAAAATAGTTCAACAGAGGATATATGCACTGTAATTTGAATGTGTATGTACCTCACATGCAGGAAAGGCTATTCTCTAAAGTGCTGTTTAATACATTGGCTTCCACAGCAATCTCTGTCAGTGTAGAGGACTGTTGGTGGGGAGACTCCAGCATTCTGGTATCTGGAAATGATGCCATTTAGCATTTTCTTAAGCCCCTCTCCCTCACCAACTGTTAGCACTGACATGATAATCTGCCCATGCTCATTGCCAATGTTCGTGGCCCACTTGGCAGTTCCTTTACTATTCCCTGCAATGGAAAGTGTAAACAGATGCAGTCTTAAAGGGACTATATCACAGATTGCGATCTGTGACTAACAAGCATTAGTTATTATGTATTAAGATCATAATCATTGGAATTGTTTGCAATTTCTGCATTCTGAAGCGTAAAAACCAGTGTTTTCATTAAGACATTGCTAAACAAACATCTTACAATGGGTTGATGGACAACTTAAAATAGTTGGTGGATTTCTTCCCAACACACTGTCCTAGTTTTATGTAATAACTGTTCACCCTTTAAGTAGTCAGGGTCAAAATGACTCTTAACTATTCCTATTAATTGATATGGAAGTAGAAAAAATGTCATCATTTAAAAAATGAATGGTTTATACAATCAACTTTTCCTGCCATACAAACATTCTATATATAAACCTACTAAAATTATGGACTGGATTGAAAAGTGATCAATAATATAGTTTAATGTTCTTCACGAATTGTGCTGTCATTTTATCAGACAAATTTATTTTAAAAAGATAGAAATCTATTTCTGTCAAAAAGGCCCTTTAAGTGTGAAATATAAACAACTTTCTTTTTCCATTTATGAGGATCAAACATTTCGAAAAAAGAAATTGATTGTAGTTTCGTTTTATACACAATTGAAGGTAAAATGTTAAAGCCATAGTATGGTTTGCTCTGTAGTGCATGTGTATGGTATTTTGAGGGTTCAAGTCCTCATTATCAAATATTAAATCTTGACATTTTTGAAGAAAACCCCTTCTATTTTCATATTATAATGTTAATTTATGCCTCAGGACACATAGGTTGAACTAGTGCTGAACCAAAGCAGGGTTTAAGAAAGCTCACATAAAATAAAATGATGTAGCTAACCAGCAAGTTTTTTAACTATTTTCTTTGTCAGTCGATTTTCAAGATGTTCCCAGTCACCGACATCAGGTTAGCCAACTCATAATCCATTCTTGAAATTACATCAAGTTGGTAGACCTTCATGAACCAGCAATGCCTTGGTATGTCCAAAAAAGGTGGTGGCTGTACAAATGCGGGAATCCTAACTAATCCCTGTGCTGCAGCCTTCTTCATCACCTTATAGTTGGCCCCATATTGGCGACATTTGTCAAGGTGGGACTCACCATGGTTTTCAGAAGTCTTTTAAAATATTCCAAGTTCTATCCATTGACACAATTATTGATCATAATGTGCAATGAAGACTGTACTATGTAAAGGACTATTTAATTTGGTCATACAGAAGTGCTATCATATGAGTTCTCGCAAAAAGTATTTATTGTTTGTATCGTATCATAAGGTATAAGATCCCCAATGAATCAGTAACATATTATCATATCGAATCATATAAGACAAAATGAACCTATCGGATCGTATCGTATGGTAAACATATTAGGTAAAATGTGTATCGTAAATCAGATATCATAGACCATATATCGTAAACAACATTTTGTAAAGGGCTGAGATGTGTAAGCAGATATAATGGTAAGGTTTGTAATACATGAAGACAGTTGAGTCTTTTCAATCATGTATTAATATACATTCATTGTATTTGGGCAAATAACACCAGAAAACAAATACTTTTTTTTTTTACTTTCGTCAGGCATGTGATAAACACTTTTCTTTAAATATAAACAAAGAATAAACTGAACAAAAATATAAACATTGTAATAAACAAGAGGGCCATAATGGCCCTAGAATTGCTCGCCTGAGATTACCACCTATTTGAAGACTAGATAGAAACATTGCTTTTAACTTTTACACATGTATGTTTTTTGTGCCTCTATGCATTGACCTATTTTTCATTCCAATTTTACAAGTTTGACACTGTATGCTTGATATAGGACATTAAAATGGTACATAATAGAGGTTTTTCACATTCCATTGCACATGCGCAAAACGGGGCCAAAATGATCCACAATCTAAACCATTTCAAATGTGGGTGTAAAGTTTCTTCCGGTTTTGGCTTCATGTAATTCTTCGTGAAACCTTTCGTTAGAGTATCGTAAGTTGAGCATTTGTTATAAGATATTCAAATTATAACAGACTATGATTGGTGGAGAAGATCTTTAAGTAGGGAATGCTTTTGACCAATTTCGATGTCAACGTAAACTTAAAATTTTAAAATGAGCCAGCTGTGGCTTAATGTCGTCTGATTTCCGCAAGTTCATAAAGTTGTCGCCAACATTCTAGATCAAAACCTCTTCACACAAAACATTTTCAGAACAATTTATTGTGGAAAGACGATTAGAAAAGACAGAACGTGTGTTGATTTGTTTTCATTTATAAACATGAAAATCTAATTCAATATTGACAAGTTGCAAATTAGTCATTTGCCGAACTGACAATAACATGCAAAAAAATCCAAAGAAAGAAAGGTCCGATGAAAGAATGTATTATAAGCGTTGTCAAATTAATACAACGTTTAAAAATTTGAAAACAAAATACAATGAGAAAGAGTATTTGGTTAGTGAGAAATGAAGGAAAATGGCACATATTAAAAATATTTTGCTTTTTATGCCATAATGAGAACACCTGATTCAATTCACGAGAGGCATCTAAAGAAAACTTTCATTCTGTACGTCTTAAAATAAAAAAAATACTGGATTACTACAATTTCCAAACCTCTAATTGATAAAAAGGTAAACAAAACAAAATATTATCAAATTGGTCAAATTAGTTAGTGCTGAGTAACAGAATGCTCTCCAGTTAATACCACAATACTCCATAATTATGTAATAAAGCATATAAAATATATGATTTTGTCTAAATTCACAACGTGACGAAGGTCATAAGTCACATTTGATAATCAAAATCAGAATTCAGATGTACAAGTTCTTCAGAAAATTGATCAACAAATACATATATATTTTATTTAAGAGCACTATCATTAAATATTGACTTGTGAAGAGCTTATTAAATCGCCTTCCTTAAATAACGTTGTATGGTATCCAAATTCATAAGCTATGAAAAACAAGACAAGCCCATATCTTATTGTTTGAACTGTATCCAAATACTTTTATGAAATTAATTGCGGAGGCAGGGGTGCTTTGATATGTTGAAAAGGGAGTTTGTGTGGCAAATCGTTGATCGTTTAAATCACCAGTCGGCTCTACAATACAGGGCTTTTTGATTTAACAATATGTTGCAATTGTGTCAGATTAGTGTTATTTAACACCTCAAGTCTTAATCTTTGTGACATTAACAACAAAGGATTTTATGACTTGACCATATCATGCAATTATGTCAGATTGGTATTACCGGTATTAAGCACCACAACCCTTCACCCTTGTAACAATAGAGGTTCGTTAATTGACCAATTCTATGTAATCAGGTAGGAAAACTGACAATAAACGATTGAGTAGCATACAAAGTGTTTGAATGTCTTGATAATCAACTTATTGGTTAAATAACAACAGAATATGGGTATTTTTAATTCAGCATGCTTTGACAGGCGAATCTAAACATGACATACACTTTTGATCAATACCGATTTCAACAAGATAAAATAACATGGTCTGCATTTTGGACATATCGAAACCATTCATGAAAAAAAATCAAGATCATTTTGTGCGAAGCAAACACATATTGAAAATAATAACTGTTTTGGTGTAGCATCAAAATCTAGTGCTAATAAAAGTATCTGGCTCAACACATAGAGAACATAACTAATTTCAAAAGCATTCAGAAATACAAAAAGCGCGCTTCAAATAAACGTTAGTATTATTATTTTTGTATTATATGGCTTGGAGGTTTGCGGTTGGATCATTGTTTTGTATAGAAATAAGTTTGATGTCGGATTGAAAGTTTTGGCTCTCTGTGCTGCTTGGCAGGTTTGGAAAAGTATTTCCGGGTTGAGTGATTGAAGCCCCCAAAGAGCATTCCCATGAAATTATTTTGAAATCTGATCAGTGGGTTCAGACAAGAAGATTTTTTAAAATTGCAGGAATTCCCCATTTTCATGCCACGGCAAATAAAGTTCTGCATGGAATTTATTTCTTTGAACAACCTTTGAAGAGCATCATCCAACGGAGATTCCTATGAAGTTTGGTTAAGATTGGCACAATGGTTTAGGAGGAGAAGATGTTTAAAGAAATTGTTGATGGCGCACGACGGAGGAAGGACATTGGGCGATCACTAAAGCTCACCTTGAGCACTTTTGTGGTCATGTGAGCTAAAAACAGGGGATATCCTGAAATGAGTTTCCTTAGAGTAAAAAAAGTATGATTAACATTATCAAATTTCCAATAGTATAATCATGTGTGGGAACCGTGGTCCAGTGGTAGGGCATCGCCTTCAAGGTCGAAGGGTCCCAGGTTCGAATCCTGGCTGAATCATTGGAACTTTCCTGGGCAAACAATCGTATCCCTGGTTGCTCTTCTCCACCCAGATGGGTACATGTGAGTTTTTTGTGAGGGAATATACAAATATGCTGTGACTGCATTTGCGCCATATGTAAACAGCCGGTTTATCACAAAGTGATCAGGGAGGGAATACTCAAAGTCGACTGAAATAATATGCCTCATCATCGTAATCTACCTCTTCGGGTTAAGTAGCCGACTCAATAGTAAGTGTTAAACTACGGTGTGACGGTGTTGCCTAGCATAGATATGAGACTATTATGGTAGTATAAACCCAACAGCTACTTTTTTCTTATGGAATTTGCTTTGATTGAATAGGATTGGAGTGTGTCACTGTCTAAACAGCATTTCAGAATAAACTGAAATTTGCCCCCTTTTCAGTATGAATGCAACTTACAATAAACTAATAGTTTGACAAACTGGTAGTTTTGAAACAACTTACACTAATGATGAGGAAAAGAAATGATGTCAGGTAACCCTTACAGAAGAAAAGAGGAAGAGTCAACCAAGTGTAGAGCTCCAAACTGCAACTACCTCAACTCTAGAATGGCCCTTAACCAATTGAGTTAACCAAGTAGCTGGTGTTGCTTTACACATTATGAACTAGATAGTATGATGTCGTAACGTCTTGTGGCTGCTATCTGCCACCGACGTTACGATTCCACGCTCATCACTTGTTGGAGCAAAATCAATTTCAACAACCACATGATAGATAACCTTTTCATGATAACCCTAGCACAGTATTGTCTAAAATATCAAATCAAACAGCTTGATAGAAGCAAAGATTACTTAATTAAGTTGTATTTCTTAATTGTTGGTGAAATTCAGTGTGAAACAAACTGTTATTGGCCATTTTGATTTTTTCGCAACTTCTCGCACTTTCTGCTTTAAAAATATGGTAATTACCCACTGAACATGAAGGGCTCATCCAATGAAAACACATATTTTTTCCCGCCTTTTTTACAACCTTACTACAACTTCAAAATATGGAATACACCTACAAGTCTAGCTCTGCCCAATTTGACCCAAATTGGTTGTCAATTGTTGCAGGATAGTCCTTGATATCCAAATGAAAACCGGAAGTGATGGATTTGAGAAATGAAATGCATAAGGATTACAAAAAATGCTTCTATTCTCTTAAAATAATGGAGAAATATCAACTTTTGGACTCTGAGGTATGAGATATTATGCATATGTTTAATCAGGTGAAGTTTTGTTGCATTTAGTTGCCCCATTTTTGAATTATCGTAGCGGTTGTGATACACAACCGGCCTGCTCCAAAGAGCTAAGAGGGCGGATTTACTACTGTGTCCCAAACAGGACACGGTAGGAACATTACTTCTAATTATGAACATGGTCTCTTGTTTTGGAATCATGGTCTCAAGACGAGACCAACCCAGTTTGATAGGTGTGATAGGTAATGGTTTACCAGTTAATTTGTCAAATTGAATTTATATAACAATCCGGGCTTGGGCAACACATATTTCTTGATAAGTACCTGTTAATCCAGTGAATGAAAAGGGTCGAGAGTGAGCCTTGTATATTTATGAACAAAGGAAGAACACAGAAATTCTTTGTTGAAATATTTGTTGACTGTTTCCATTCCTGACATGTTGATTTCCTAATATGTGTAACACCTTTTCGTTGCTCCATTTTAACTTTCATCGAACAATTTTATGTGTTTGAAAAGTTTGTTTCAAGAAGCTATCTTTGATATCAATAAATGGTATGCCGCGAAAAACATCAATTCTCGCTTTCGACATGACGTCATCATTAACCAGAAGTGGATGACCCGGGGGATGCTATTGCATAGCAACGTTATATCGCCAAAGCGGGTCCGCTTTTCATTTCGCAAAAATCAATCAAAGGAGACGGATGTTTTATTTTTTCTGTGTTTTGATAATGTCTTTTCAATATTATGATTTACTACTGGGTGTTGCCAAGACTCGTTATGATAGGAAATTGTCTTTAATCGGATTAAAAGAGTGCCCTTATAGACTGCCACAAGGAAGCTGGAAAGACGATCCTACAATTTGGCCAGAAATGGAGTACGGAGACATGTATTCCTATTTGATTGACACTCCAGGTTTGAACTATAATCATTATTTTACGCATTCCACTCTTTGAATTGTCATTTTCGCATATATAATAGTGTTTTTAACCCCAAAAAGATGCGTCATTCGGTTCGCAGTGCAAGTGGCAGTGCTTCTTTGTCTATGATTTCGGAGAGACCTAACATGTGTTGTTTTTTCGTTGAAACTTCTAATTTTACAGGAGAAAATATGGAAATTGTTTATATTCATAATCTTAAAAAGTTGATGTTTTGAATATGATCTTTAAGATAAAATTTATCCATTTTGCCTTATCGATCAACCTGGTTTAATTATGAAACGCCTACATGTGCGATTAAAAAACGTAATAACAAAGATCTGGAAAAAGCCAAAATAAATTCAAACTTTATTTGTTAAGTGTACTTTTGAAATAAAATTAAACATTTCATTGAATTTTATTTACCATTTTACGATTAAAACCATGCCATTAAGGGAACTTTATCATAAATAAAACAGTTTTTTCAAATATATTTTTTTGTGTGTTCTACCCTTCTTTCGCAAATATGAGGGTGCTTTTTCTAGTTAATTAAATGATTCCTTAACCCTTAATGTCTTCTGCATATGTTATTATTAAATATAGGTAGAAAAGTCCTGTTAGTTCCATAAATTAAATGTCGCAATTAAAGACATCTGCAATAGCTTGCCTAATGATATTTTCGCACCAAAAATATGACATTTAATCACTCTTATTGAGGGGTTTACACCAGAGAGAGCACGAAAAACAAGAAAAGCCTAGAAGCCCATATCTACTTTACATCAGGATTGGTAGAAACTGTTTTCATCTTTGAAGTGCCAATCAGTGGGTACAGTGTTCTGACTGTGAATGTGAAACCATCACAAAGGGTGAATGATGATCCACACAGGCCATGGGTGGCCCTGACATCCGAGGGTGTTGTGTCTGTAGCACACTGTAAATTGTATGGCAGGATAAGCTATGTGTATTATGATATCAGGTATTGAAAAATATTTTTTAGAGCCACTCGCCCTATAGGGCAAGTGGTTCATGGAATTCACTCGCCCTGCAACCATAGCCACTTGCCCTGCATTTTCAGGAGAAAAAAAAAACCCGGATAACTCTGCTGACCTTGCCTGTTTTATTGAATGTGAATAAAATTGTGGAAATAAAATTAAAACATTGTTTAGTCAACTTTATCATTTATTGAAATTTCTTCACATCTTTTGATGAACTTGTCTTACTACCATTTACTGTGAACAGAAAATTTTTGAATGACTATAAATTTATCTGAAATTGAAAATTTGAGTACCGATCCTTCCATTTTTGCAGACGAAAATAAAAGGGCTGCTTGTTTGGTAACCAAGGTTTACTTACCATGAATCAGAGCGATCATAAATTTCACCATTTCGCCATGCAAACAATGAAAGGTGTTTTTTGAGAGTAGACACGAAATATATAAAGTTTAATTTCAAATAATTGTGTGCGTAGGTTTCACTTTTAAAACTACCGACTTCGCTATAAAATGCGGTATTGATCGACCGTTTTGAATTGTATTATATTCTCCGTGTTTCACAAATCGAATGCATCCGAGTAAACACAGTGCCCGTGACGTCATCAGTTGTTTACCTCAGCGATGCGGTTTTATATATTGACAGATTTCTTATGATTGTCTGTCAAATTTTAAGCGCTTTCTGCTTGCGTATCATAAGTTCACTTCTCAGTATCAGCTCTTGATTTCTATCCCCGAACTGGAAAAAAGCACTCGCCCTGCAGGGCTTGCGTTGTCCAATTTCCGCTCGTCCGACCTCGAAGTTCACTCGCAAATGCGAGCGGGCGAGTGGAATTTTCAACCTCTGGATATCCTTTCCTGTAATGTTCAGCTGTGTGACACTTTGTTCTTAATTGGTTTTTATGGTCCCCTTAATCCCCTAATTATAACAACTTCACACCTGGACTGTATTCTTTGTGCTTAATTGTATTTTATGGCCCCCTAATCCTCTAAGTGTAACAACTTCACATGTGGGTTGTCAGCATGTGGATTAAATGACAATTAGCAATTGTTCCAGAAATGTGTGAAGATGACTCTTTGAACTTGTGAACACATAGCCTCCTAACAACATAATGAACACAATATGAAAAATGCAATTTAAACAATTATGCTGATTTTTCTTCATCTTATTTAATCAAATTATTGTAAATTGGATCCTAATCTGAATAGTCAAATTCTCTGAGACTAATTGCATGATAATTTGCATTAAGATATAATTGAAAATGGAGAATTTGCATAAGCATTGCAAGCTGTACTGGTGTGAAAAATATTCAATATCATTTATTTATATCCAATAACCCTTGCTTTGTTCATATTTTCTATATGTCATCTTTAATTAAGTCACATTATAAGAACAAAATACATTGTGAACAGTTACTTATTCAAATTCGAAACATTCGAGACATTTAAGACTATTTTGTTCAATGAGATTGAACAAGGAGTCCAATGACTTTCTGCATTCCACTTTCTGCAGTTTCTTTCTAAGTGCAGTAATCACTGGATTAGGAATTAAGCAAGAAAAAAAAGAGTAAACCTAAATAAGAGTATACTTGCAGACAACATTTCAAAATGTGATGAAATTAAAAAAAATAATCTATTGATAGGGCAGAAATCATTGTGAGAAAAAGAGAAATTGCTCATTAAGATTATATGTTATGAAAAGGAAAAGTAAAACTATTGTTCGAAATGGACAAAAACAAATCTAGATCTTGTAATGGGTACCCCTTTTAATCAGTCTCGCCTTTGTTCAAATTCCAAATAAACATAGCTGGGTGGTCATTTATTTAAATTCAAGTCGTGCCAATACTATTTAATAAAAAAATCTCAAATTTGAAAAATATTTTAACTTGCTCTTTACTCTCTTTCCTGTAATATCAAATCATTTTAAGACATCCAATATGAAAAGCGAATATTAGGTCCAACGGTAATTTTTAGTACGACGGATACAGCAATTACCATGTACGAACGCGTCTTTTTTAGAGGGACGCATCAAGTGTCACTATGTTAATATTTTACCATAATGCTCTGACTTTTTTTTATTTAATAATTGACGATTAAAGATCTACCAGCTTACCTATCAGAAAGTGTTCACCGCACAGTAAAGCATTTTTACTAGTAGGTCGCCATTTCGATCCGTCAACGTTGATCCTTTTAACTGCATTTATCCACATTTCCCGTCTAACATACTCTTTTGGAAAGAGACAAAAGGATGATTTTCTCTTCATCATACTATGGTTTGAACAACCAACCGCACAACATATCTTTGGCATGGCTTTTAACGTATATTTCATAGAAAATACTCTCGCTCCACTCTTAACCCTATAGTAAATTTCGCTGTTGTACCCCCGTTGTTACCTCGCGAATTGTCCGGTTGAGCTAGTAATGGATCAGAAATTATGGCAAGGAAATGGATAGAGTTTTTGGCGCATATTTCGACAACGTTTGCGACATTGTATTATATAGATCTAATCTTCTCAGAAAAGAAATTGAATACTTTGCATCATAAGAAATCTTATGTGAAACAATAGAAGATATAAATGAAAAATATATTATTTATAAAAACATAATCTAACCCTAACCTAACCCTAAGCCCATTTACGTCACCGGGCGCTACGGTTGTGTTAAAACTCAATCGCTGTATATTCAACGATCCATTACTACGTCGTCAGGGGTAAATCGTGAAGTGCCGGATATTCGGAAGCGAGAATACGTCGCGAAAATACATGACAATAAAAATAAACCCTTCAAATACTCGATATCAACAATACAAACAAAAAATAGATAAGCTTTTATAATAACTAAAGATGTTTAATGGAACCGCTACTTACATCATTGTTTAAATATATCCACTAAATCACTCGCATATTTAATATGAAAACCCGAGTTGAATTTCACACCGCGCTCTTCCACCTCGTGTAACGATTCGCCACAATAACTAATCGCCACTAAGGATTCGCCACAAGTTCATATAACGATTCACCACAGAGTGATAACGATTCCCACACATTAGTAACGATTCGCCATAGTTTATAAATATTGTATTGTAGTATACATTGTTGATTTCAATAAACAACCATTATTCAAATTGGAAATCTTTATTCTATTGTCATTCCTTGTTTATATGGGGGATGCGCTTCAACGCAAAAAAAAATATGCTATGTTATAAGCATCAACAGAAAATCCTCGCATTTTTACCAACTTGACAACCAAATTCTACAAAACGTCTCGCAAAATCCATTCCTGGGCGTTAACTTATCGAAAGATCTTAAATTTGGAACCCACATAAGTAAGATAGCAAAAAGGCAAGCTCCACACTAGGATTCCTCAAAAAAAATCCAAAACACTGCCCAATGCCTTGCAGGAAGCTGTCATACCTAGCATTAGTGCGATCCATCCTGGAATACAGTACCATCGTTTGGGACCCTCACCTGGCTAAAGATATTGACAACCTAGAAAAGGTCCAAAACGGTCGGATTCGGAAATGGTTTTGAAGTCAGCTACATTGAGGAGCAACTTCCGGTTCCGGTCAAGATGGGAGCGAAATTTTGAGCTAAGTAACAACACCAATTTAAAGCTAGTGCCATCCTATTGATTTGATAGATAAACTAAATATAAAATATCAGTAGAAAATATTTATGATTCAGAAAATAATTTTGCGAAGTGACAACAAGTAGATCGAACTATAAAGAGGCGAAAATCAACAACATATTTTTACCGCGAAATGCAGACGAAATTGGAAGCATCCGCCATATTTAAAAAATTCTCTCTTTTTTTTAAATAAAATTTAGTCTATACAGGTGAAACTGTGGAAGTTGTTCTGCGTTTTCCCAGATAAAGAACAGGAGATTATTTTAACCCAACGCAAATTGAATTTATGAACTGGAGGAAATAGATTTTAATAGTAAGTAAAACTGTGGAAGTTGTTCCGCGTTTTACAAAGAAGCATCAAGACTAAAAGTTAAATACCAAATGACAGAAAACAGAATTAGGAAGAACATTAAGGATCTTGTATTAAAAATTGAAAGGCAAGAACGGTAAAGCAGATATTTACGTCTCGCACAGACAAGAGAAGAAGAAAGAAGGTCGGAAATAGTTTGGTGGGGGAAGAGTGGAGCAAATGTGGAGAGTAGATTAAATTGGCTTAAAACAAATTTTGATAGGGAAACAAACAAATATAGTAACATTATTGTTTTCATTTGGCTTGGGACATGTGACCTCACCTATAAAAAAGAAGATGGATCAATTTGTACATCAGAAAGAGAGTCTAACATTGACTACATAGAAGCAAAATCTAGAGATATAGACATTTTCCTCAGGGGTAAAGGGTGCAAAACGGTATTTCTAGAGGTCCCTTATATATCTGTAAAGCATTGGAACACTGTAAAGGGTCATGGTAATCCCAACGATTACATTAATGATGACATCTCACTAAAGAACCAAATTGACATTCTAAACAACCGTATTGGAGACATCAATAGAGCTAACAATAGTTTAAGTCCAAAATTCAACATAGATTTAGAAAACAGCAGAGCAACTAAGGGACGTGGCCGTACTAAATATAGCATCAACTGGAAATTTTTTAAGGACGGTGTGCATCCAGACAGACTTTTGTCTGAGATTTGGCTTCTGAAATTAAAATATTACATTGGTCTGAATAGACAATAATCATCATGTCTACTTATGTTTCAACCCCCGGGGGTAAGCCAATACCAACAAGAAGGAATGGGCGCAAAGACAGATCAGATGAGAATGACACACCAAAAGTGAAGCCTGTAGAAAAATCATCTGAGATAGACTCATGGACATGTGACATCTGCAAAATACCATTCACTGATCCAGAGGCAAAAGTATTGGAATGTCAAAGGTGTACTAAACATTACTGCATTGCATGCCTCAATAAACCATCAACAGAGTACAAAGCCCTCAGGAAGTCGGACTCGATGTGGTTCTGCGTTGAATGTAGGGTAATCATTGAAAAATCAATAGTAACAGATCTTAAAATTGAAGAGAGGTGTAAGGAAATCATGCAAGCTCACGAATCAAGAATAACTGAACTAGAACAGAGAATGATGAAGACTTGTGATGAAGAAAAGGTAAAATATATAATCCAAACAGAGATTCGTAGGTCAAAAGATAAGGAAATTGCATATAATGAGAAGAAAGTAAAAGAAATAATCCACAAAGAAATAAACATAGCTAAGGAAACAGAATTGAACAAAGTTAAAAATATTGTTCAAGAAGAAATCCAGAAAATC